>JABUQX010021768.1:0-10000 GCA_015478945.1 Trachelipus rathkii
CTGTTATAAATTAATATATAATTTAATATTAATATATTATATAATATTTATATATAAATATATATTATATTAATAATATATTAATATATAATATATATATATATATATATATAATACCTACTATTATTATATATATACTATATATTACATATATATATATATATATTATATATACTATTATAATATATTATATTATATTTATTTATATATATAATACTATATATATATATATTATATATGTATATATAATATCCTTATAATTATATATATATATATAATAATTATTAATATTATAATATATCTAATATATATATAGGATATATTATAAAGTATATCGAGAGCTATACTGTTCATTAGTAATATATTGGGATATATAATAATATTATATTTATTATATATATATATACATATAAAACATATATATATAGTATATATATATTATTATCTAATATTATACTACGAACTCATTCTAACGTGATTTTTAAAAAATATATTGTGAAGTATACTTTTGATAATCAGAGAGTATTATCATTGATCATGTAAATAACTGAATTGTGGAATCTAAATTGAAGTCGGTATAATATTCTCCGGTATCCGGATGCCATCTAAATAGATGATGTACAAATAGATATGCATAAAAATTATTATATTCGTTATATCTATTCTGATATATTAGTAAATAATTTAACATATCATTATTAAATTTTCTTGACTATTGCATTTACATATATGGGATCATTAGATAATATAATACTTCTACCTTAAAGGTAGTTAAACATGCTGACTATTTATTTTGAGCCACATCTTCCCCTACTATTTGTATATTTTTCGTTTTCACTCTATTCCTGACTTCTAGTCAAACTTCTTCGTATATGAGCTAAATACATCGACCTAAGATGGTTCTTTTGCGATTGTTTACCATCTCCACCCTAGGAATAACTTTTCCAGAACATATTTTCAGCTTAGCAGTCTCCTTACATAAAAAGCTAGATCATAAAATACCTTCCACTCACAGTCTGACTTTTTTATTCAAATGAATCGTAATAATACACGAGAACTATCAAAATAATTCTATTTTCACTATGACCAAATCGAAGTTCTCTAGCCTTTCAAAGTCAAATAAATTGAAAAATGTTAGTAAGTATATATATACTTATTTCCATTGAGAACGTTCAAATATAATCATTTTTCATCGACTTTTATTTTATGGGATGTATACTCAAACTTTTCTAATTCTCTTCTAATACTTCTTCTCTTTCCTTTACTCTTCTTATCCTAATCTATCTTATCTCTCTTTCTCGTTATACTCGTTCTCTATTTTCTTCATCTCTACTCTCTATCTAATCTCTATATCTTCTTCTCGTGAACATCTCTCTCTCTCTCTCTCTTCCTCTCTCTCTACTTTATTTTTAATTTTTATATACCATTGAAATTTAGTAACTAGAACTCTCTCTTACACTCTCATCGATATTATAATTGTTTATAATACTATATATAATATATTATATACGAAATAAATTATTTATAGTTTATAGTAATAGTATCATTTGACAATATCAACTCCTAATAAATCTGTATACGTACATATTATGATAGATATATCTATAATATAAAATTAATATTATAATAAGACTAGAATAAATACGCACCTTTTTTATAAACTTATAAAGTATTATATATTATTAAAACTGACACACAAGCTTCAATACAAGAAAATTACTTTATAGTTAATATTATATTATTATATAACTATATATATTATTATATATATAATATATAAGTATTACTTATATATTTAAAACATTAATGGGGGTATACGTATAATTTATTTATTTTTTATACTATTATATTTAAATGTTTTATAATGATATATATATGCTATATATAAAAATCCATAAATGTAGTAGAATAATTATACCATAATAATTTTATTATATATATAGCATAAATTTTATTAAATAATTATACTTAATTGACATATAGTAATACTAATTATATAACAGAATATAATTAATATATATATATAATATATAATATATACTATAATATTTATAAGATCTAAATATTTTATTAATATATTTTTATGTATTTTATATATGTAGAATTAAATAATATATATATATATATACTATAAGAATATATTAATAATTATAAATAATAATTAAAATATATATATATCTATTTTATAATAAGTATACTTTATATTACTACCATCCTATACTCATATATATCTATATATATATACTATATATGCTATTAAACGCCGTTATGAAAGTTGAATACAGTGGTAATGAAAAGGGGTAATTACTTTTTAATTTTTAATTTCTAAGACTATTAAATCGGTAGTCAAGAATAATAGTACTCATGTTTAAATATATATGTGGGCCAGTTCACGCATTTATTAGTAAATTATTTGGTTAAGGTTAAAAACATCAATATAATTATTTAAGAATATAAATATATACTCTATAATTATTGGAAATGACTTTTACCGGCTTTTAAAAGCTCGTGACACTTCACGCAAATACAAACATCTCTTACTTATGACTTGAGATCTTACTAACCTCGTTTCCCTTAGATGCCAGGCATCCTCGGGTAGCATTCAGGGTGACTCACTTTTACAACAATGGAGTCATACGGAAGAGTCGTTAAATATTTTTCTTACATAATAAAATAACAATTAAAATCTAACATATAGAGAACCCCCTTTTTTGAGTGACGTTACAGGTGTATATAGCCGTGTACAAAGCTACTATGAGAGGTGTACAGGATTATTGTGAGGGCAAAGAGAAATCTTGTCCTCACACGTTTTTTTTTTTTTAATTTTTTTTTTTTTTTTTTTTTTTTTTTTTTTTTGAGTAGTAATTTGATATTATTATTACGAAATACAAATTTTATTCTTACAATACATTGTTACAAAATACATAAAAGACCTTCTTAATCCCCACCTCGGGGGGTTTGACTATTTCAACTCTTCTATCACAGCCCCTCCCCGTCACATTTTGTAAAGAACACGCGGGAATTTATTCACAACTATTAATATTTGGCAGCATGCTTTTCAGCCGTAGCATTAGATAGAGGAAAGAAGACGATTTTTTTTTTTTTTTTTTTGGAAGGATAAAGTATTAACTCAACTAACTACTGTCTAATTCTAAGAATTATCATAGCAGATACTAGAAGCCTCCCCCTTTTCCTCTCTTTTTTTTTTTTTTCTTTTTTTATTATTATCATCTATATATATAATTTTTTTTTTTTATTTAACCCTATTTTTCTCTTGGGTTCCAGCGTCCCTGTCGATTATGTTATGAAAAATTCTCACATTTCTTAAATTTTCTACTGCCTCTTTCCCATGCTTCAAAATATAAACGTTATTCTTTTTTATCCGTAGCACCCTGAAAGGTCCCGAGTATCTCTCTGAAAGTTTCCCTACATTATACTGTTGATTTCTTATTAACACGGCCCTTGCCTTGGGGAGATCTTTCGGAACAAATATATTCTTATTTTATATACAACCTGGGTGCCAAGAGGCCTACGCATTATAAATGCACAACTAAATTTCTTACACAAAATAGCACTATTGACCATGAACTGTTGGCACTGATGCCTTCCTTCTGCTAAATTTGCAAATAAGAGCTTAGGGACTGGATATAATTCTGGCCAAACATAAAGACACTGGGTGACTCCCTTCGTCCATTTATAGGGCTAATTCTCAAACAGTACAGTGCCCAAGGCAAAATTTCAGGCCATTTTAACCCTTCATTCTCCCTATCATTAATCATACACCTTAGTGTCACTATGAGGGCTTGATTTAATTTTTCTGCTTGGCCGTTCGAACGAGGGGAATTAGGTGTCGTGATAATATTATCTATGTTGAGTAGGTTACACACGTCATTAAATATTTTGGCAGTGAACTGGCTTCCCCGGTCTGAGATGAGCTTTTTTATAGAGCCACAGAACGGAAAAATTTCGCCCACTAACACATTCAGCACCGAGTCGACCGTCGCCTGCCTAAGAGGGTAGGCGAAGGGATACTTACTAAATCTGTCGATAAAAACAAGCAGGTAATTGAACCCCATACTATACGGGAGCTTACACAAATCCACATGGAGGGTGTCGAATTTTTCCGAGACTTCCTTAAATCTGCCGAATTCTGGAGATATCCTTCTAACGCTCTTATTTTTTTGACAGACGTCACAACTCTGTATAAATTTCTTTACTCTACTATGCATAAATCTGAAAGCGAAATCCGCTCTTAGAACAGTCAAAGTCCGTTTAATTCCCAAGTGATTTGTATTATGTATTTTTCCTATGACATCATCCACCAGATTTCCGGTACTAAATATTCTAGCTCGTGCCTGTGGGATGTCAACCGCCAAGACAGCTCCTCGCCCTATAGATGAACCCCTTGTAACAGGCCGCTTCCATCCACTAGTTTTCAGCCCCATTTATTGGTCGCCTTATATAACCATCAGTCCTCTCTGTTCTATAGCCTAATCTCTTTGAAGTCTACATCCATCCTTTGGAAATTTTTTCTTCATCATCTCGCATTTAACCCTTTTTTAAATGTAATTACTTGTATTTATTACAAATCCTCAAAGTCATTCTCATTACCAGCTTCGCTACCTATTATCAATCTGCCACTATTATTATTTACTACTACTACTAATCTACTCACCGATATCCAGGCTTCTTCTATATCATTACTCTATCTACTACTACTACTACTTACTACTACTACTACTAACTACTACTACTACTACTACTACTACTACTCACCGTAAGTCCTACTACCCTCCTACACGTAATGCTTTATTATTATTATTATTATTAATTATTATTATTATTATTATTATTATATTATTTTCATTATATATTATTATTATTATTATTATTATATTTAATTATTATATTATCTATTATTATTATTAATATTATTATTATTATCTCATTATTTTACGCTTTTAATATCTATTTTTATTATTATATATTATTATTATCTTCTTCTTATATTATTATTATTATTATCCTCTCAATTATTATTATTATTATTTTATTATTATTATTATTATTAATTATTATTATTATTATTATTATGTATTATTATTATTATTATATTATTATTATTATTATTACTGCTTATTATTATTATTTTATATTATTATTATTATTATTATTATTATTATTTATTATTTATTATTATATTATTATTATTATTTTATTATTAGTATTTTATGTATTATTATTATTGTTATTTTATTATTATTTTCGTTTTTATTATTACTATTATTATTATTATATATTAACACCATTATTTATTATTATTATTATTATTATTTGATTATTAATTATTATTATTATTATTATTATTATTATTATTATTATTATATTATTATTATCGCTTTTATTTTTATTATTTCTTTATTATTCATTATTTTATTATTATTATTATCTATTATTATTTTATTATTATTATTATATATTATTATTATTATTATTATTATCTATTATTATTACTTATTATTATTATTATTATAATACTCCAGCAAGTTTTGCTCTTTTAACGTGCGATTTAAAAGGCTTAACCCTTCCACAACGGAATTCTGAGAATTCCATCCACTAAACTCCTCCTCCAGTTGTAACTCCGTTTCCATGGCAATTTCTCTTGGCCACGCCCACTCCCCATCTTCTCTATACAAGCTAGTTGCAATTCCCCAGTCTCTATAATCTTATCTCTTTCGTTAGCCAATTCTGTTAAAATTATCGCCAATTTATTTTTAGCCTTAGAGACCAATTTAAATTCAATGTCAAAATTTGCAATGGCGTTTAATAAATTTATCTCCCGAATGTTATGAACATTTGTGGCACTCTTTTTTGCATAAGCTGTTATTAACCCACTGTTGCTGGTACAAATACTGACTTTCCTATTTGCAATTAAGTAAGCATATTTTTGTAAACTGTTATTGACGCATAGTAATTCCTTAACCAACTGTGGTAGTGCCACTTCCACCTCAGTAAGTATGGTACTGTAAAGAGCGAAAATCTTCGTCTGATTATTTTCTTCTCCCATCAGCGCGCTGGCTATAGTGAACTCACTCACTTTCGTGTATAATAGTAACTCAGTTTTTTCATCGGGGAACGACAACAGGGTGGCACTCACCATTGCCGCTTTAGCTTCTTGGAATGCCCGGTCTGCTTCCACTCCCCAGGAAATCCTTTTATTGGAGGCAGGCTTTCCCTTCAACATTTTTGTTAGGGGTTGCAACAATTGGGCCGCTCCGACAATGTTAATTCGGCAAAAGTTATATAGACCGAGGAATGCTCTAAGTTGTTTGATATTTGTTGGCTTTGCAACATTCACCACTGCATCGATCTTCTCCTTACTAGGCCTAATTCCCTTCTCGCTAATATTGAAACCTAGAAAATCTGTTTCTCCGACTGCAAGTACACATTTTTTTGGGTTCATATAAATTTTCATATACTTCAATCTCTCTAAAACCTTCTCCAACATAGCAACATGTTCTTCAAGAGTCGAACTGGCAATTAATATGTCATCCAAATAAACAAAAACATTCTTTAAATCTCCAAATAAGATCGACATGAGGCGCTGGAAAGCACTAGAAGAGCACTTGTGCCCTTGAATTAAATAGTTAAAACTGTAGTTACCAAAAGGACAAGTAATAGTGAAATATTTCTTTGTTTCCTCGCTGATCGGCACGTTATAGTAAGCTTGCCGAACGTCTAGCCGTGTTATCAACTTGCAATGTTGCAATTGCAGTAAGATATCTTTAATCTTAGGCAGAGTAAAATTGTCAGAGGTTGATCTCTGGTTCAATAATCTCAAATCAACGACTAAACGAACTCTGCCATCCGGCTTTGGCAAGAAACTAGTTGGGAAACCCCAATCGCTTCTCCCCCGCGAAATGACCCCCGCGTCCAATAATTTATTGATTTCCTTCTTGGCCTTTTCAAAAAGATGCGGTGCTATACTTCTACTCCTTAGCTGTATCGGCGTGCCTTTGATCTCTACATGGTATGGGTAATTTGCCGCCAACTCGCATAAAATCTCTTCTTTTAAGGGGCACTCTTCTCTCTCCCATCCCCCCTCATCAACAGTGCAATCTTCACCCCCCTCCCAATAGTACAATCCTTACCCCCCCCTCCCCCCTCCCCTATAGTTTCATTACCATCAAGTTGTGAATGAGCGACAAAGCCATTCTCACAGCTGTCAAAATAATCCCCGCCCCCTTTTTTCCGGTACTTTGTACAAATAAAGCGCCATCTTTTGAGTTGATCATTCTTTAAATTTAAATTAGGTGCTTCATAAGGATTTAAGAACTAAGACTTGGTACTTCCTAATTAAATTATTAACTAATTCGTATTCGCAAAGCGGTATATTTAAAGAGACAGCGGTTAGAGGGAAAATAGAATTTCGAACATGCTCAGAAAAATCGAAAGCCTCATTACTAAGAGAAATACTACGTTTCGTGCTAGGATCTAATAAATAATGGCACCTAAAGTCAATAATGAACCCGTGTTTTTTGAGAAACGGCATGCCGAGGACGTTGAATTTAATATCTGTGGCGTAGGCATGCACATTGTAAAGTCTATCTAACCCCAAATCAATTTTAATTACCCTTTTATCATAAATGTTCATGCAGCCCCCATTTGCGGCTCTGGCACTGCCAATCGGGGCCCCCTCCTTATCTAATTCAGAAGCACTCATAAGGTTGAGGCAACTCCCACAGTCTAGTAAATAGGATTCATTGCTAGTTTTATCCGAAATGTAATATAGTTTATCAAAAATTATATCTCTAACAGCTGCAACGATTTCAGTAGAGTTGCCAGAAACTTCCACTACAGTATTACCAGATAAGTCACATGCATTATTTCTTAAAATTAATGATCCCTCATGCTTATCGGAAGGAGAAGAACCTCCTTCATCCCTAAAGCTAATACAATTCATTTTCAGAAAGGGAATTTCGCCCCCTTCATTAATTACAAATTCATTTTTATCATTATTTTTATCAACAAGTATGGAGTCACAAGTCTGAATCGCCTCCATCCCCGCCTTCTCCCCAGTGATCAAAGTGGGGGAGCAGGTCGACTCCGAGGGGGGAAACAGCGACTCATTCACAAGTCTATTGCTTTCAAAGTAATTATAAGAATTTACAAAACCGTTATTGCCATCATTATGGCTATCATTTCTAATTCTACAATCACTACTATTATTATTGTCATTATTGTTATTAATCTCATCATGCATTGAGTTACAATTAAAAGTTGAAGATGACTCTACCCCTACTGACTTCTTCATGGTTGACTCGTGTGGGGAAGAGGTTGACTCACTAGAAGCCCCTCTCTCAGCCATTTGAGTCATCGTTTCACCGTTAAAATTTTCGATTTCAGATGCATTGTTAATTACCCGCTCCTGCCTCTGATTATTTTTACAAGTAAAATTTCTATTCCATTTAAATCTATTAATATAATTAACATTTCCATCATACCCACGATTAACATAATTGCAATTATTACTAAAATATCTATTACTATTATGGCCATTAAGATTAGCATACTCATTATTATTATAAAATTTATTATGATCAACACGTGCATTATTATCATAACCATTACTGCTATAATTAATATTTTCATTACCATGGTGATTATTATTATAAAAATTGTCCCTATCATAGTTACTGTAATTTCTATTATTATAATTACGACTATAATTCCTACCATTGGTTTGATTATCATTATAATAATGTCTTCTACTATAGTTAAAATTAATATTTCCCCGCCCAAAATTAGACTTATTCATACAAAAGTTGCAGGGTAAACAATTACAAGGATTTCTACTCACACAAGCGTTATTCCCCCACATATTTAAACCCATCTGGCCCGGGAGTCGTCTCACAGGCCAACCTCTCCATTTCCCTGGTTCGAAGTGTTGGAGTTCCGCTGCGGGGGAGAGGGAGTTGCCGGGGGTTGTTTAATTAAGGCATACATTGGGCAATATCGACCTTCACACCTAAATGATTTATGCAAGAATTTCCTATGGAACCTACAAAGGCCTTCAGTACTTGGGCCAGCTGCAACATTGTTATAAGTTGATCGGTTGAAGCCTCTTTCTCTTGAACCCTGATTATTGCTGGGGGTGGGGGAATTCTTCGCATTCTGACACATTGTCTTAGCGAGCTCTATGACGCTCTTGGCGAGTGATCTCATTTCTTCAGCCGACTTTTCATGAGAGATTATCAGTCGACTTATCTCCCTCTCCTGTGCTGAAGTCTCTCTGTTGAGTGACTTGGTGACTTTTTCTTCTGCTGGTCGTATGGCGTTCACAGATTGCCATTCGTTTCTCCCCCCCGCGGGGGATTGGCGAGCACCGTTTTGGGAAAAAAATTTGTTAAATATGTCGTCGGCAATTTCAATTAATTCCTCAAAATCATGGTTTTTCTCTGTTGTCATGAGGGAGATCTGTAATTGCTGAGGTAATCGTAAGAGAAAGAGTTCTCTAATAAATTTTGCATCGTTGTCAGTTATTGAGTCGAAGCTGCATAATCCGAGCATTTCTTTTATTCTAACTGCATAGTCGGATGGGAGCTCTCCTTCCCTCATTCCTGATCGAAAGACTTCTTCTATCTGCGTTCTTAGCGATGGTGCATAGAGTTTCTCTATTACCTTCACTAGTTTAGTATAACAATCGTCTTTTAGGGGAAGTTTCAACGAATTTGTAATCTTGCTTGGTAATTTTGATGCCAGTAACCTTACCCTCTCCTTTTGATCGATGATTTCATTAAGGTTAAAGATCATTGTTGTCTGCCGAATCCACTCTAAGGCCTCAAATTCGTTGAAGGGGGGAATAGCATTGAGGGGGAGATTCTTCTTTCTTCCTTTTCTCCCTAAGAGAGTGGGGGAAGGGTGACTCTTCACCAGGTTTGCTGCTTCATGCTCTCCTTGGATCTCGCTGTCCGATTCTGTCTCGTATTGTGATGCGTCA
>JABUQX010021768.1:20000-21156 GCA_015478945.1 Trachelipus rathkii
AAACATTTTTTTAGCTAGAACCATGAAACAAGAAGAAACATTTTATTAGTTAGAACCATGAAACCAGAAAAACCTTTTATAAGTCAGAACCATGAAACAAGAAGATAAATTTTATTAGCTAGAACGATCCATGAAACAAGAAATATTTTATTATCTAGAACCATGAAACAAGTAAAATCATTTTATTTGCTAGAACCATGAAGCAAGAAGAAATATTTTATTAGCTACAACCATGAAACAAGAGAAACATTTTATTAGCTAGAACCATGAAACAAGAAAACATTTTATTAGCTAAAACAAAGAAACGAGAAGGAACATTTTATTAGCTAGAACCATGAAACAAGAAGAAACATTTTATTAGCTAGAACCTTTAAACAAGAAAATACATTTTATAAGCTAGAACCATGAAAAAAGAAAAACATTTTATTAGCTAGAACCATGAAATAAGAATAAACATTTTATTAGCTAGAACCATAAATAAAAAAAAAAAAACATTTTTTATTAGCTAGAACCATGAAAGAAGATGGAACATTTTTTAGCTAGAACCATGGAACAAGAATAAACATTTTCTTTGCTAGTACCATAAAACAAGAAGAAACATTTTATTAGCTAGAACCATGAAACAAGAGGAAAATTTATTATGTAGAACCATGAAACAATAAGAAACATTTTTATTATCTAATATTTCTTTTTATTATATCAATAAGAAAAGGAATGTCTAGAAAAACAACTACTATTAATTTTTTACTTACTTATTCTGGGCAATTCAAAGAACAGCTGACGGATCCCGAGTGTTGATTAACGCTAAAGGAATGGGAATTCTACAAGGACAAAGTAATAATAATAATAATAATAATAATAATAATAATAATAATAATAGTAATAATAATAAAAATAATAATAATAATAATAATAATAATAATAATAATAATAATAATAATAATAATAATAATAAATAATAATAATAATAATAATAATAATAATAATAATAATAATAATAATAATAATAATAATAATAATAATAATAATAATAATAATAATAATAATAATAATAATAATAATAATAATAATAATAATAATAATAATAATAATAATAATAATAATAATAATAAAATAATAATAATAATAATACACACACACCCACAATAATAATAAT
>JABUQX010021769.1:22500-25000 GCA_015478945.1 Trachelipus rathkii
TACTTAGATAATTTCTTTGTATGCATTAGTTTTAGATTTTTTCTTGGAACAATTTTAAAAAAAAATTTGGAAATTTGTTAAAAATTTTCTTTCGACTATACAAAAAAAATATTTACAAAAGTGTATGTATGGCCGACTATACAAACCCTGAAAATTTGATGTTGATCGGATGAGTAGGAAAAAATCTCAATATTTCACTTTCAAACGTTTTTTAATTTTTGGAAAATTGAAATATTGACTATTTTTCATCCGATCAACATAAAACTTTTCAGGACGTAAACAATTCAAGGGCCATCTTTTTACTTAGATAATATTTTGTATAGTCAAAAAAAATTTTTTTAAATTTAAATTTTGGAGAATTTGTTCTAAGTGGACAAAATCTTAAAATACCATATACAGAAAACTATCTGGAAAAATTTTCTACCCATTACCACATCACCTGAAAAAAACCCTATCCTATCTTTCAGCAAAAAAATCACTCTTGTTTCTTCAAAAACTCAAAAGTTTTATTAAAAATAAAAAGGAAGTACAACATCAAATTTTGTAGATAAATGGTTATCTATATATTTCAGAGTTTGAAGTTATTTTGAAAAAAAATCTTGAAGTTGATAGTAAAAATAGTCAAAAACATAGGTTTTGAAAATTTAAAATTCTGAAAAGATTACCCATAGGGTTGAAAGAGCACTCTAAAACACGACGTTTTTTAGAGGGCAAATCAGCTGGTTGGTGTATAGTCAAATCGGCTGAAAATTCCGAATTTTATGTCCATTTTTATGGGAGGGGGGAATTGGGCTCAGCCAAACCAAAAATTGAACCCTGTCCTTTTTTTTCCTCTCCCTCCTTTTTTTCTCAATAATTTGTTTCAATGTAAGATTTGATCTACACATCCTCTCTCACTTCTAAAAGCACCTTGTTCTTCACAATCAGTCCTTCAGTCACTCGATATACTCTTAATACCAGTATATATCTTCCCTGCTACACTTAATACTAATTCCCCTGTAATTCCTACAGTTATACTTATCTCCCCTCCTTATATATAAGGGTGGTATTACTGCTCTCCCTGCAGTCACTGGAACTATACCCTCTATAAATGCTTTGTTACACAACTTCCAAATCAATCAATCACCATCGCCTCCGGTGGTTCTTGATCATTTCACCGGTAATTCATCTATTCCTGAGAAGATTTACATTTTTCAACTTTCTTTCTCTACCCATTACCTAATACCTCATCCCCAAATACCTATTCCTTCTTGCACCATCAAACCCACACTATCATTTCACTATCACCTCTTCAATACTTTCCATTGTTATGCAGATTTTCAAAGACTTTCCTACCACACTCTGAATCACATTGTTTTTATCAAATTGGACAGCTCAAATAGAGATATATTCTATACAGATTCCCTTATTTCTTATATATATATATATATATATATATATATATATATATATATATATATATATATATATATATATATATATATATATACTATATATATATATATATATATATATATATATATATATAATATATATATATATATATATGCATTATAAATATGTATGCATTGACAGGCGTGGTCAATTGACTATCAACATTCAAAGAGAGTCGATAACAAAATGTAACGGACTAAAAGTAACGGAGGAAAAATAACGGAACTTATTCGGTGCGTTACATGAAAGAAAAAAAGTAACGAGTTCGTTACTCCGTTACTTAAAAAACTAGTTCCGTTAGTAACGGAGGTAACAGATGACTTCGAACTAAAATTTCACCAGCATATATATATATATATATATATATATATATATATATATATATATATTACTATATATATATATATATATATATATATGACGGACAATCGAAACGCTATATATATATATATATATATATAAAGTATCTTAACGGTCTCTCGTTAATAGTGTAAATAATAAATGAACTTTATATCAAACGAAAGATAAAATAAAAAAAAGAATTTTATGAGTGAACCAAAAACTTTATGAAATAATTTTTTTTTAGTGGAATCTGTAAGGAACTAGTTTGTTAATGAAATTCAGTGAAATGTGTTAACGTGTTAAACGTCTGTCTTGCCAGACGGACGAAGTTTCTTATTAAATGCATAACTATTGTAAGTTAACGAAAGAAGGAAGGAAGAAAGCAATTATGTAAGTAAGAAAATTTATAAGAAGATGCGAAGATGATTGCTGAAAATTAAAGAGAAGTAAATAGAAAAAATGAAATAGCTATAAAAAAAAAGGATGTTCTTCTTCAGAAAAAGCGTAAAACATGTTAAAAGGGTATGTCAATGACTTTTTGTTTAGGAATTAGTACATCAATATATATATATATATATATATATATATATATTAATATATTTTTATAAATAATAAAAAATAAATATATATATATATATATATATATATATATATATATATATATATATATATATATATATATATATATATATATATATATATATATATATATATATATATATAT
>JABUQX010021770.1:0-2500 GCA_015478945.1 Trachelipus rathkii
ACCCCTAAATGAGCGCGGTGCCCACCTCTGATATAATAATATAGTATAATATAGTATATAATATATATATATATATAATAGAATATATATATATATATATATAATATATTAATATATATATATATATATATAATATATATTAATAGTCAGAGTGGCACCGCGCCATAGGTAGTCCGCTAGCGCACCTCCGCACCCCGAGAAAACGTAGTCCGCTACCGCTCCTCTCCGCAACTATTCAGACCATCAAACCTGCCGCTCCGCAACGTCCTACATCCGCATGCTTCGCTAATAATCGTGCGACTTCAACAAAAGGTTTTAATAAAATACTAAATAGATATATATCCTAACAAAAAATTTATTTATATTATATGAAAAATGATGATATTTGCAAATCTCAAATTTCTATCCCCTCCTCAGTCTTCTTCAAAGACAAGAGAATTCCATCATTACCTTTCAAAAAGATAGCTGCTCCATAATTAAAAGCAGTTAAGGCTGACCTCTTTGCCCTCAATAATCCCCACCCGAATACTAAATAGTGCGCTCTATCAGCAGCAAAACAGAGAGTTATTATAATTATGAACAATTCAACAATTTGCCGATTCTGAAAGGGAAGATGTCCTTGGTGAGAGGCGTGCTGGTGTTAGTTCGCTTCCACAGCCTTGCTAATTTAAGTCCTCACCTAAATCATCGACCTCCCTTCCTAAATATTTGACCACTCTGTCCAACCATAGAAGGTCTATTTCGTTCTAAACTTTAGTAGAACCCATGAAAGCCCGAAAGCCGCAGATGCGATGCAAGCACTGTATCAGCTTCGGTATATATAGTATATAATATATATATATAGATATAATATATAAATATAATATATATACTAATATATATATATATATATATATAATATAAATATATAATATATAATATATAATATATAATAAATATATAAATAATATAAAATAAATATATATAATATAATATATATATTAATATATAAGTATAATATATATAAATATTCTTCTTTCTTTCTTCACCTTCCCTTTGGCCCCAAATTGGGGTAAGCGTACAAGCACGACAAAGAAAAAGCAGTAAGAACATGAACAAAGCGTCGCAAGAAAGCCCCAGCCTTAGCCGCCCCCCTGTACCATTAATTATGAGACGCCTCGTCACAGACAAGAAAATCCACCCTAGAAGCTATCATAGACCGCGACGACCCTCACTATGAAATCGTTCAATAGGGTTCATCCCTTGACCAGGTGGGCCACAACCATGCCCCATACAAAACCCCGCCATTCTCTCCTAACATGCACCTTGATTCTCGCCTCTGCCAAACTCACATTTCTTCCTTCAGACATTGTCCACCGACTCAATCCACTTTCCTTCGGTCCTCCCAAGCCGTCGTTCCAACACCACTCTCCACATACACATCCGCTAACCACCGACTTTCATTCATGCCTTCCACATGAAACAAACCATCTCACAACTTTCATTATTCCATCATTTACCCCCTTCTCACTACACACCACTCTCTAAACGTTCCATCCTCACTTATAATCTGTTCACACCGTACATCCCCTAAGATGTCCATCTGAACACATGAACTTTAGATCTATACTTCATATTCCAGACCATAGTCCCAACTACCATACAAATACACAGGTAACAACATACCCTCATGTAATACCTAAGCGCACTCAAGACTTAGTCCTTTACATTCACACAACGATTAATGCAACCAGCCACCTCTCCTGCCATCACACCTTGCCTACTACACTCTACATCATCCGTTGTCCCTTTCCTCATCCAAACTACCCTAAATATGAACTCAGACACATCTTCCAGTCTGCCATCATCTAACATACTCAACACTGAAAGACCTGTCCTCACCACAACCATAACCTTACTCTATCTACGTACTTTCAAACCCCTTCCCTTTACATACCCCACACCTCTACCAAACCTCTCAAACTCTCTCAGATCCGCCACCACGCAAACCAAATCATCCGCATACATAAGAAGGGCACCCTCTCTCACTCCTCTCCATTCTTCATGATTCTAACACCATTGTCCTGCCATCCCACCTCGAATTCTTTCATAACCCCATCCATATACACATTGAAAACCAAGGAGACATAACACAACCCTGGCTCACTCCGCCTATTAAAGCCCTAAACCAATCACCATGACAACCATAGTCTATCTATTTTTATTTTCACGTTCTTTGCACTATTTTCTGTCAGTCATACTTTTGATTTCTCTAATTCAGTGAATGCCTACCTGGTATTCTTTATTACACCATTATTTATAGTCACTAGATTTACCTTTCTCATAGTTTTTTTTTTAATGCTCCCTATAAGCTCTAATCATATTCGTTCCTGTTGTTATTATATTTTCATATAATTACCAATATAATTTATTTATTCTTTCTTCTCTCCTTCATTTTCTCTATATCATTTGTGTTTCAATGTTGTAATTGATTTGAATCCAGACATCCTCTCCACTTCCA
>JABUQX010021770.1:5000-45000 GCA_015478945.1 Trachelipus rathkii
TCCCGATTAAAAATTACCCAAGTGTTACCTCTGACCCGAATGTGAGCGGGGATCTGTCTGGAGGTAAGATGTCAACGACATGCCTAACTCATCTTGAGACAAAGCTTCATGGAACTGGCAGATTCTTTTAAGCTCATCTGTAGGGGTAACGCTCGTGCTACCATCCTAAAGGAAGGGTCAACGTCAAAACCCACTTAGGGAGACTTTGAACAATACAAATAAAAGCACGATAAGGTGCCAAAATATATATATATATATATAATATATATCTAATATATATATATAATATATTTATAATATAAATAAATATATATATATATTATATTATATATATATAATATATATAATATAATATTACAGTTGTCACCACCACGCACGGGGCAGAGCCCCTATTCAAGGAGGGGTTTGCACACCTCAAATATTCATCAACTAACGCAAACTACTCAGATGAGCACAGACGGCAAGCCTTAAAGTGAGAAGATAAATTCGTCCGTCAGGAAACACAGAGAGAAGAGATTCCACAAACAGAATGCAGGCAAGAAGAAGCACCGCAGCGAACTAGACTGGAAGTTACCAAAATCAACACAAACTCAGCGCCGGCACATCACCTCCGTTTTGGGGGGTGCCTTTAAGAAGGGCCGCGAAAGGTGGTGGTACGCGAGTGAATAAGCTCCCTCGAGCCCTGCCGCTGCGGCCGCTATAGAAAAGAGAAATGGCACCAACATCGCCCGTAACAGCGAAGGTCACAGGAACTGGAAAGTGCAGAACAGTTTATAAGCCTTTTGCCTTTGGCTCGATGTATCCCAAAAGCGTGAAACCAAGCCCCCCCCAGAATTGAATATGAGAGCATTACTCATACAATGGCGGATGAGCCCTTGTAATAGCTGGAACGCAACTGAGAAGAGGAAAAAAATTCTTTCAAGCTAAACAGAACCCCAATTTCCTAGCCCGCATAGAGCCAACCGTGGATGATGATTTCCAAGACTTTTGTTTAATGTTAAAGCCAAGATGTTTATATTGTCACAGAGAGATTAGAGAACCGTCGAAAGAATAGGAAAGTTAGAAGGTTTTTAGAGAGGAGATCTGTAGAAAGTTGTGTTTTAAAGAATTGAATTTCAAAAGTTGGATGCCCCACCCGAAATTCTATCCAGATCAGCGAGAAATAGAATCGGAAAGATTAAGACAGAGGCAATTCTAAAAGTTAAAGAGGGAGCAGAATTCGAAATAGTGAAGAATGAATGTCGAGTCATCGGCATACGAGTGGATAGAGTTAGATGTGCAGGAGATCATTAATGAAAAAGAAATAAAGTAGGATAGAGACAGAATCCCTGAGGACACCAACTATGACAAAAAAGAAAAAGAAGTCGCCCCATCAACAACAGCCATATTGAGCGATTTGAAGAAAACTAGACATAAGTAACAAAGAGAAGGAGAAACTCAAAGGGGGACTTGGGAGCATGACGGCGTCCAACCGGTCAAAGCTTGGATATTCAAGCGCCACCACGCAAGTCTCGCCGTAGTTCCAGGGCGGAAAACCATAAATCAATTAGATAGGAACTGTATAATCGCCAGTAACATCGCGCGCCGAAAGCCGTACGGCGATCGGAAAGAAGTGAATAAATCCAGATGATCTAAGAAATGAAGAGTTGAGGGTTTCACAGATCTTAGATAGAATACAAGATAGAGCTATAGCGATAGTTAGAAGGACAGAGCGGCTTCCTTTTTTTCAGAACAGGTGACATTGCTCGTGCTTCCAAACACGAGGAAATTATATATTGAAAGACATAGAGAATAATGGAACGAGGGGCGGGTCACCACGAAAGCACACTCCCCTAAAACTCGGGAGAAATCCAGCGGCTCCCCCCCCCGCTTCCTAACTCATAGAATTTCAGAAGCCCACGGCCACCATCAAATTAGAATCACAGGTAATGTATAGGACCCTGAAGAGGAGGAGGGGAGGAATTGCCAGAAATCGTCTAAGGTTGAGTTTAGAGGAAAATAGCGAGGCGAAGAGATTTGGCCTTTTCAGTTGGCGGAATTAGCAAACAAAACCATCAGTCGAATAATAGGAGAAAAACACGTTACAGAAGTTTAGATAATTTGCGCAAGAGACCAGAAGATTTACATAGGAGTATCAAGGAGTTAGCGCACTTTGTTGATGAAAAGCCCGCTTGCTCAAAATAGGGTATCCCTGCAACCGATTTCTACTAATGAAAATTAGCACGAGTGATAGGAGAACAAAATTTTTCCATCCCGATACGCACTGTCTCTAGCCGGAATGGCCAGAGAACATAAGCAAGATCGAACCATGGATTATGAGGATAGAAAGATTTAGTTGAAGGAAATGAACCTGCCAACCCAATCAACGATTACAGCTCCCACCTTATCGGCAAAAGTCGAGGCGTCACCAAACAGAGTCAAAGCAGTCATTCCACTTATAGCTAGCGTAGAAGCGACGCAAGCCCTCCAATCGGCCCGATCAAGTGCCAGAAAAAGCCGCATAGGGCAGGATGGAGCCGTGTTAGAGAGAAAGAATTAAAATTGAGAGATATAAGTTGTGGTCATAATATATAGATACTTATATATATATATATATATATATAAATATATAATATATAAAATATATTAGAGACATACAAATATACAGATATATAAATATATAAAGACATATAATAATATATAATAATAAATATAAAATATATATATATATATATATATAATATAATATATATATAAGATATATATATATATAAATATTTATATATAATTATAAATAACAAAACTATCGCGATACACATTATTGATAAAAGATTTTCGATAGCAGATAACCCCGAAACCGTTATCGCGTTAAATTTATCGCATATTGTTACGGTAGTTGGAACAAAAATTATCGCGCTAAAGCCGAATATCGGTAAAAGATTTAAATCCGTATAACAGATAATCCGAAACCGTTATCGCGATAACGCCCACTATATATATAATAATTAACTATATATATATTATATATATATAATAATATAATATATATATATATATATATATATATATTAATATAAATATATATATAAATAATATATATATATATATATTAATATAATTTGGTTACACAGAATTGAAATTCGTTATTGTCTAGTAATAAGTAATAATTATAATTAATTAAAGTTATAGATGAGGGTAATACCCATTCAAGTCTAATAAAATCAATTAAATGTTATTTATTATATATGTACCATTAAGGAGGTGAGTTGTTTGGAAGTTAATTATAAAAAACAAGAAGTCTTAGACTAAAAGTATAATTAGGTATAAACTTAAAATAAAAATTAAATTTTCCTTTATTCTAACAATTAAGAATCTAATAAGTAAACTATACTCATTTTCAAAAGGTCGAACAAAAGAGCGGAAACTTTTTTTGATCCGCACGTTCAAGTCCGCTAATTTCCTGACGTTTCCGCCTTCGCTAGTCCGCACCTATTCTGGTAGTCCGCTCGAGCGGACTAAAGAGCGAATTGGCCCACACTCTGATATATATACCTGTGACCTTAAAACCTAAAAACTAACCTATCCGCACCTCAATCCGCGGATAGTGGAATTTTAAACTATCCGCATACGCGATAGTGAGAATCACCCAGCCGCTATCACCTCTAGTAATCGCAATAATTGTTTAATATTTTTTTCTTCCAGAGGCATTAAAGACAGATTGAAAAAAACAACCACATCCATGAATCCTACCACTAGCCTCTTGAACTAAAGACTAATTAACCGATATAGGAAAAAAATAAACGAATGTTAGGAAATTTAGTCAAGAAGAAGTTTAAATAGACCGATAATAACAGGTATGTAATCAACTGATGGCACAATATCATATATAATCCTCACAATCTTTTTTTTTTTCCTTTTTATACTTCATTTAATTTTGAGGTTTTCCTGTTAAGTTATTTTACCTTTAAGAAACGAATATTGCTCTCTAACTTAATTTAACTTCATTTCAAACAGAATAAGGACACTGCCAAGAAAAGGAAGGATGTACCTGATTGACCCTATCATCCACAACATCACAGATCGACTAACTACAAATTTACTAGATAGAAAATAATGCATAGAATTATTCTCTGATCCACTAGGTATATATCATATATATATATAATTATATATATATATATATATAAAATTATATATATATATATATATAATAATAATATATAAAATATAATATATATAAATATATATATTATAAATATATATATAGAGGTTGAACATCGTATATGTTAGGTTATTTAGGTTGGGCTCGGTAGTTATTAGTTAGGTACCCTTATATGTAATGTATTACCCTAAAAATTAGACAATTACAATACATTTTTAATTGATTTCCGTGCCCTGAGTTAACCCTCTATAAATAGCCATAAAATAAAATAAAAAATAATAATATATATATATATATAATATATATATATAATAATATAACTATAATATATATATATATATATATATATATATATATATTAATATATATATATATAACTTACCTTTTTAACCGTCTTTATCCCTCAGAGGGTAACACGGAGGGACCACAGGAAATCGAACTTAAGGCCGGCTATCCCAAACCAGCGCCACCAACGTGTTCGCAGTCAAATTTTAATTCTGCCCCCAGTAATAAAACACAACCTATCGCGGAGCGATATGAACCACGTCCCTCTCGTATGAAGCGGTGACCTCGACCTCCGCCGCACGAGGCGTTCATCATATATAAAAATATATATATACATATAAATAATATATAGGCAATTATTTTTTTTTAAATAAACTTTGTAATTGTAAATAATTTTAAAATGTATTTTTATATAAGAAGGGAAGTAAAGTGCTCCCAAAGCAATGAGATTACCTCTTATTGGGCATGTTGAATGTTGGGATATGTTGCACAGCATTTCCTTCCTCTTTCACTCATATCCACTTTCTTCTTAATTGGAGTACACTCTCCGCGAACACACACATACCATATAAAACTATACAGACATTTTGAAGTTTTAAGCTGTGTGGTTTCCAGCTATCCATTTATTTTCCAAACCTAGAATGCTCAATACATGCATGTTCAGTATGTTTTGAGCTCCCACCCCTTGCCTTGGAAAAGGGTTAGGTTTGAATATATATATATATATTATAGTAGAATATAAATATATAATATATATAATATAATAATCTATATATATATATAATAATATAATATAAATATATATATAAATATAATATATAATATATAATATATATATATATATACCGGTATATAATATAATAAATATATATAATATATATAAATATAATATTATATAAAATATATAATAATATATATATATAATATATATATTAAATATAGCTTGTTCTCCTTATATTAGAAGATAATATTAATTAATTATTTTAATTAATCATATTACAGATTTGGATAATCGAGCTTATTCAGTTAAATATTTGATTTAATGCCACATACTAAATGACGTAATCCTTTAATTTGTCTAGAAAAGATATGTACGTACGTAATTTCTTAAAATCTCCCATGGATATATATATATATATAATATATATATAATATATATATATATATAATATATAATATATATATAATATAAATATATATATATAAATATATATATAATATATAATATATATATAAATATAGTATATAAAATATATATAATATAAATACTATATATTATATACTTAAATTTCAATAAATATATCATTTCCAATAGTTTTATAAATACTTTTGCTTTCTTTCTTTTTTACAATAAGCATAAACGCCACGGCAAAGCCTTTTCAAGAAGGAGCAGATTAAAATAAATATGATAAAACACACCAAAATCAAGCCCTAAAGCAAGACCCTGAGGTGACGCAAAGGTTTTAAAAGAGGGGATTAATACAGCCAGGAAAAACAATATGAAGAAGAGAATTCCAACAAACGAAAGAGTGACTGGAAGTAGGTACCACAAACGAAACAATCCTGGGTTCCCAATATCACACTACAATTCATAAGAGAGCAGGCACCCCTTGTCTACATAGGATGCCAAACTCCTCGGGCATTTGCCCGTTGTATACCTGTAGAAAGAAGCATAGTGGGCCAACGTCATGCCGCAGAATATGAGACAGAGAGTTTATAAAGTAAGGGTCAATTTATTAGTCTCTAGTCCTTATAGACCACCTACCAGAAGAAGTGGAACCCGGACCCTCCTCCCAAAGTGTGAGAACAAGTACTCCATACAAAGATAAAACCCTTATACAATTGATAACTGTTCGAGGAAAAATAATTCCACAACCTGAACAGAAATGTCAGTTTTCTTTGAGGCCACCTAAGCAACCGTTGTGATATAAGACCTAGACAGTTATTTATGCTGTGCCCCAAAATGTTTATCGCCGTAACAGGTGAGACGGTCTAGGAAGCCGTCAAAAGGAAATAGGAAAGTAAGAAGTGTTTTGAGAGAGATATTAAGAAGTGGAGTTTAAAAAATTGAATTTCACAAGTTGAGGCGACCCACGGTAAAATTCTTTCAGATCGCAAAAAATAGAATTTCACGACACCCTAAATATCTCTACTTATCTCATTCTTTTTGCCCCAAGACTGGTGTTAACGGTGCGTCACTAGCATCGGAAAAGAATAACAGTAAGTAGAAAATAGATACAAGTAAAAGAAACCCCAGCCTTACCGCCGCACTCTATACCATTTTAGTGAGAACTGGTTGCAGTCAGAAAATCCACCATAAAGCTTCACGGGAACAGCGACGGTCCCTCACTATGGCATATTATATATATAATCTATATAATATATATATAATATATATATATATATATATATAATAAATAATATATATATATACATATATATATATATATATATATATAATAATATATATTTATAATATATAAAATAGATATATATATTATAATATATATATATAATATATATCAATATATATTATATTCTCCGCCCGTGAGTGATGGTGTTTATCCCGTAAAAAAAAATATTATAATATATAATATAGTATATATATATATAAATAATATAGATATATATAATATATAAATATATATATATATATACTATATATAATATATATATAATAATATATATAAATATATTCAGTGCGCCTCGGGTCAAAATCTTGAGTAGCAAATCAAATGTATTATCAATATAATAATATATATTATAATAATATAATATATATTATATATATATATTATATATATATATATTACTATATATATATAATATTTTGATAATGAAAATAAATATTTTGTTTTTAACACAACGAAAAATGATGAATTTGCGGAGCCAAAAAAAACCGGTATCTTTAAAGACTTTATATATACATCACTCACTGTTTTGCACATAGTACATACATCAGTGAAATTTAAAATTTTTTACGAGACTCAATCTAGAATTAGCAAATTTTTTAACTGACAATACGACATACGAATCATATACATTATATTTACGAACTCTTACAACCATCAAAATTAAAACACACAAATCAGTAATGAATAAAATATAATAGAGTCCGATGAGGTTAGAATGACAACTTCACACAGATACATTCCCACTAATAAATATAAGTAGCCTAGAAGACTGACTCATCAAGGGAGTCTGGCAGCTCTGATGCAAGAATGAGCAAAATGACTTTATGAAATTAAGAAATCAAATCAGGTCGTACGAATGATCAAAGAGCATAAAATTAACTAATAGTTAATTAATATATTATATATAATAATTGCTTGCTAAAGAATTAAATTGGGATAAAAAATGACTGCTACAAGAGTCAGAAGGCAAATACAGAGTTGCCTAGAGCTAAAGAAAGCGAATTATTTTCACCGGAAATGTAATAGTTCCGTCTGATCGTAATTTAAAGAAATAGAGTTGAATGTAGAGGGCCCTCAACAGGTGCTTCGAACAATTATAGATATAATAATATATATATAATAATCAATACTATATATAATATAATATATCTATATAATATATAATAATATATAAATATATATATATAATATATAAAATATGTTTTTTTTTAATATTTTTTTGGTTCACTAAAGGCAAGTAGGCGTTGCCTAATCTGCCTACCCCGAAAAGCCACACTGATAATATATATTATTATTATATATATATAATAATATAATATATAATATAATAAATAATATATATATAATATAATATTATATAATAATATATATATAAAATTTCTTCTTCAGCCCCTGTCCAAGATTGGGGATAAGGTGCGCTACAAGCATCGGAAAAGAAAGCAGTAGAAGAACACAAGTCGAAAAAAAAGCCCATCCTTACCGCCCCATCTGAACCGCATAATATAAGAAATCTCGCAATCAAAAATCCACCACTAAGCTCACGGAACCCGCGACGAGATCCTCACTATGGAAATCGCAAGTGTAGGTTCATACCCCCCTGCCCAGTGGCCACAACCACATACCCCTTCAACACCTACCGCCATTCCCACTATCATGCACCTTCTTCTCGCCTCGCAAACTCGCATTCTCTCCTCCAGGCATTCCCTTAATGACTCAATCCACTTTCTCTTCGGTCCCGCCGGTCGATTCCCAACAACACTCACCACTATACATCCGCTTAACCAACCGAACTATCATTCAATCTTTCCACATGACCAAACCATTCTCAACATACTTTCCATTATTCTCTCGTTTACCCCTTTCTCACACCACACAACCCCTAATAACGTTCATTTCCTCATTTTATCATTCTTCTCAAACCTAACACGCCCCCTAAGATTGTCCATCTAAAACATGAACTTTAGCATCTATATTCATTCCAGACCACAGTCTCACTACCTATACAATAACACAGGAACAACATACTTCGGGCAAAACCCGAGCGCATCTCCAGAACCTTAGAACCTTTTACATTCACCAAACGGAATTAATTGCATCAGCCACCTCCTGCCATTCACAACTCCTACTACACTCTGCATCATACGCTCCCGTCTCATCCAACACATACCCTAAATATTTAAACTCTGACATGTTGTCCACTGCTCACGCATCTATACATAACTTCACAACTTGAAGAAACTATGCTCAATCAACACCATAACCTTACTCTTATCTACGTTTACTTTCAAACCCCTCCTATTACACACCCCGCCAAAATCTCCTCTACCAATTCTCTCAAACGCTCTTCAGATCCACAAAGAAACCAAATCACATCCGCTTTAAAAGTAGGGTAACCCTCCACCATCTCCATCTCCTCATGTCTAACCCCATTTCCTGCCACGCCCACCTCTAATTCTTTATAACCCATCCATAATAGAATTGAATAACCAAGAGCATACCAGAAACCCTGTCTCACTCCGCCTATTAATCTAAAACCAATCAGCCTCTTTGACACCATGTATTCTTTACACCCCTCAACTTATCCTCTACAATACTTTTCATTCCATTCAGAAGCCTACCTACCGGAACACCAATAATCATTAACACCTGCTGCCAAGAGCGCCTTATAAACTCCTAATCACATACAAAGTTGCAAATCCATAAAGCCTACAACAATTTATTCTATACTCCACCTCATCTTGTCAATCATTTGTTTCAATGTAAAAGATTTTACCACACATACCTCTACCACTCCTAAAAACGCCACCTTGTCTTCACCATCAGTATAACTTAGTCACCCGACCACCTTTCGACCAAAAATACCAACATATATATATCTTCCCTACAACCTCAATAAACTGTATCCCTATAATTCTCTCTTACAGTTCCCCGCTTACCTCCCTACCCTTATATAATGTACATTACTGCCTCCTCCAATCCTGTTCGTATACTAACCCTCTAACTAAACGCTTATTACACAACTTCACAAATCCAACAATCACCATCTCGCCTCCGTTCTGATCAATTCTTCAGCCATAATTCATCTATACCTGCAATTTGACAATCCTACAACTTTCTCACTCTACCCATTACTCCTTGCTAATAACCTCATGCCCCAAAATACCTATTCCTTCTGTCCATCAATATCCTTTTGCACATTCACCAATTCACCCTTCATTACTGCCAATATTAAGCAGATTTTCGAAGTGTCTTTCACATCTCCTCACATCCATTCATCATTAACAAAACACCATCCTATTCATTATCGAGAAGGTTCCCTTTATTCCTCATCTTACCTTTCCGTTTCCTTCCAGAAAAAAAAGCTTCCTATTCCTTGTAAGTCCCCATTCCACCTCCTTCCAAAACTATTTATTACAGCGTCTTCTCCTACGTATAACCTTTAGTAGTTCTTTTCCTCCGTATATAATTCACAAGCTCTTTTCTTTGGTAACTTCATCATTTCGCTTTAGTACATTCAACCAATTTCTCTTTTTACTGTTTAACCGCTGATCACCTCTCATTCCACAGGGATCTCACACTTTCTGGAAAGTCAGGAAGGTCAGGAAAGTCAGCGGAAAAAAAAAATTGGTCAGCGGAAAGTCAGGAAACGTTTTTTAAATATGCTAAAAGTCAGGGAAATCCCTGAATATCCAAAAAAAGCAGGGACATTTTTAAAATTTCAAAACATATGCAAGAATGATCCATGGACCAAGTGCATATTTTGATACTATTTTTTTTCCTTATGTATAATTGTGGAATAAGAGATGTATATGATAAGTGAATGAAAAGATTGGCGAGAATACTTTCCATCCAAATCTACTTCTAATCCTTTTCTTTCTATTTTTATTCACTTTTACCTACTATCTTCCTATTCAGTAAGCCGTATGTGCCAAATTCATCCTTTACGCCGTTGATTGTATATTGAATAGACTTTATGACTTATGCACAATCTATTTATACTTTTCTTTAAGGATTTATACCTTTTTAAGGTTTTTTTTTTTGAGGTTTGAGGAATTAAAGAAGTGATTTTGGATTTTTGGCAGAACGGTATTTATTATTAATTATAAAAGCATTTCCCAACAAAAAAACTACTTAACGACCAGGGTTGGACGTCAAAAACGAACCCACAGATTATCAGGTGGTTGGTAAAGGACCTGATAGTCCAAGCATACGTAAAGTATGTAAATAAGAACTTAATCTATCTAACATGGGGCCCAAAGCCGAAGTTCACATTCAAAGTAATGAATCGGAAACATCATTGAATTAATCAAAACTCAGCTGGACCAACCATCCATGAAAAAACTTTTCTGTTACGTCTAATAATACAAATATAGTGAAAGTGTTGCACTGAAAATTAGCCATTCCATCAACTTCTAATCATTCCACCGATTGTAAATACCCTGATGTTTAATAATACCAACCAAAACCAGTTTACAATCAGTTTCACTTTTTGCATTAAAGATATGTTACACAGATCGAAATACTATGGATTAAGGTGTGGATATTAAAATGCTTTTAAACTCGTGTGCAGATATAGGGGAAAACATTTAAATTAATGTTTCCAGATAGTGCGATAGCTTCAAATTTTAAAATGGGCGAGATGAAATGTAAATATGTGATAAACCATGGACTTGCTCCCTATTTTTTCTAGAAAAGCAAAAGCACAATACACTCTACTTTGCAGTGAAGCCCATTCTACCCGAATTTAAAATTCAAATATTTATTGGATGGACTGTCTTTTTAAAAAACTAATTAGTATTTTCTCTATAGGACCTGGAAACATGTTATGTGAATTGTGCAATTTATTAAATTAGGACTGATTTTTGCATGGAAATGTGACAGTGAGGAGGGTTTTGCTATAAAATTTAAAGCATTCATTAGATGGAGAATCTGAAAGAACAAGTCCTTATTTTCAAAAATAGTGCACAAGCTATAAGATTCAATAAAGTTTTCATAAAGATCCTATCACTCAACAAAATGTGACAAATAAGACTCCCCAGAGGAGGATAGGAAGAGCATCTCACAATCAAAACAGAACCAAAAAGAAGAGAATAAAAAAGGTTGAAAAAATGAAAATATCCATACAGATCTATAAAACTTGAAGAGCAGGGAAAGATGTTAAAACTGAAAGCCTTGACAGAAGAAGACGCTATAAAATCAAAAATTCAGTTGATTGAGAAGAAAATTAACCTAAATCTCCCCCATTTAGAACTTTTGTGATCCCAAGTTGACGTTATTCACCTAGGCTATTAATGTAAGCTTAATTTATTTTCTTTTTGTTAAATAAAACAGTTTACTATGGGAAAAAAATAAAAAAGATGCGTGGACGGCTATGGGGAAGGGTATAGCCTATTACTCAGTTCAAACATTAAATTATTGAAAATTGGCTTTAGAAACTGCATCACATTGATGAATTAAGAAAAAATTTTTTTTAAAGAAGTAGTAATCAGCCTATACCTCCCCCATAGCCGTCCAACCAAATCCTTTTTTATTTTCCAAAAGTAAACTGTTTTATTTTATACAAAAAGAAAATAAATTAAAGCTTACATTAATAGCCAGCCTAGGTGAAGTCCACTGTAATCACAAAAGTTCTAAATGGGGAAATTTAGGTTTTTCTTCTCAATCAACTGAATTTGATTTATAGCGTCTTCTTCTGTCAAAGCTTTCATTTTAACATCTTTCCCTGCTCTTCAAGTTATAGATCTGTATGGATAATTTTCATTTTCAACCTTTTTCTTCTTCTTTTTGGTTCAGTTTTGACTCTTGAGATGCCTTCATATCTCCATGCACTCTACATTGGTCAACATTTTTGATGATAGATCTTATGAAACTTTCATGAGCTTATAGCATGTGCCAACTTATTTTTTTGAGAAATAGAGCTTTGTTCTTTCAGATTCTCCACTAAAATGGCTTAATTTATAGAAACCCTCCTTCCACTGTCACATTTCCATGCAAAAATATCAGTCCAATTTAATATTTGCCACAATCACATAACATTGATTCCCATACTCATAAAGAAAAATACCAATAAGATCCTTAAAAAAGACAGTCACCACCAAAAATATTTGATTTTAAATCAGGGTAGAAGAGCTGCAAACTGCAAAGGTAGAGTGATTGTGCCGCTTGCTCTAGAAAATAGGATCAAAGCCATATGGTAATACACATACTGACATTTCATCGCCCCATTTAAAATCTTTGAACATCGCACTAGTCTGAAACATTAATTAAATAGTTTCCCTAATACTGCACACGAGTTTAAAGAACATTATCATCCACCACCTTAATGCCCATAATATTCAGATCTGTAACATCATCTTTAATGCAAAAAAGATGAAAACTGATTGATAAACTGTTTTGGTTGTTATTAATAAAACAACTCAGGTCATTTACAATCGTTAGAAATGATAGAAGTGATCGAAGGCCATAATTTCAGCACACACTTTCACTAATTTTGTATTAATAGAACACGTAACGAAAAAGTCAAATGGTTGGTCCAGCGAGTTTGATTAAATCATAATTAGTTCCTCTGAATGTGAAACCTTCGGCTGGCGCCCCATGTAAGATAGATCAAAAGTCTTTACATACTTACAGATGCCTTGAACTATCAGGTCCTTTACCAACCACCTGATAAACTGTGGGTTCAATGTTTGACGTCCAACCACTGTCGTTAAAGTTAGTTTTTGTTTTAAAATATTATTATAAATAAATAAAAAATACCTTACCTGCACAAAAATCCAAATCACTTCTTCAAACCTCAAAAGAACCCAAAAAAAAAAAAAAACCTAAAAAGTATAAATCCCTAAAAGAAAAAGATATAAACAAACAGATAAAGTCATACAGTCTAAAACACATCCATACACCAATCACCTTCAATCAAAAGGATGAACTTGGAACAAACTCTACGAACAGAATAGGAAGAATAGTAGGTATAATAGTGAACTAAAAATAGAAAGAAACAGGATAGAAGTAGTTTTATGGAATGTCATTCCTCGCCCAAACCTTCATCACTATCAAATACATCTCTTATCCACAATTAAACAGTAAGGAAAAAAAAATATTCAATAAATATCAACTTGGTCCATGATCATTCTCATAGCTTGAAATTTTTAAATTTCCCTGACTTTCTGAATTCAGGGAATTTCCCTTTTAGCATATCTTAAAACGTTTCCCTGACTTTCCCCTGACCAAATTTTTTCCCTTGACTTCCCTGCCTTCCTGACTTCATAAACTAAAATACACAAAGAAAGTGAACCCTGTGAAGAAGACGTGATCCAAGGCCGGTTAAAATAAAAAAGAAGAATGGTTATATGTACTAAAGCAAATGATAATTACAAAGAAAATCTTGGAATTATATACGGAGGAAAAAAGAAATACTAAAAGGTTATACGTAGGAGAAAAAGAGGTAAATAAAATAGTTTTGGAAGGAGATGAACTGGCGACTTAACAAGAAATAGAAGCTCTTCTGGAAGAAACGCGAAAAGGTAAGAATAGAATAAAGGCACTCTTCTCAGAATAATGAAGATATTATAGTAGGATGGTGTTTTTGTAACTGATGAATGGATGTGAGGAGAGTGAAAAGAACACTTCGAAAATCGCATAAAGCAGTAAAATGAAGAGTGATGGTGATGTGTGTCGGTTGAAGTAACAAGAGGAATAGTATTTGGCAGAGTAGTACAGGAGGTAATGGTAGAGTGAGAAAGTTGAAGAATTGGTAAATCTGCAGCTATAAGATGATAATACTGGTGAAATGATCACAGAACGAGGCGAATGGTGATTGATTGATTTGGAAGTTGTGTAATAAAGCGTTAAGAGGTAATTTTCCAAGGATTGGAGGAAGAGCAGTAAAAGTACCAATACATAAAGGTAAGGAGATAAGGGGAACTGTAGAAATTGTAGGGAAATAGTTAATTGAGTGTTGTAGAAGATATATGCTGGTATTTGTCGAAAGAGGCTCGAGTGACTAACGGACTGATTGGTGAAGAAAAGTGCGTTAGGAGTGGTAGAGGATGTTGTGGATCAAAATCTTTACATGAAAACAAATGATTGAAAAACAAATAGAGAAAATAAATTGGTAATTAAGGCTTTATGATTTGCAACCTTCGTTATGATAGGGTAATAAGGATAGCTCTAAAGGCAGTGTCAATGATAATGGTGTTGGTGGTAGGCTTCTGAATGGAATGAAAAGTAATGTATGAGGATAGTGAGGCGTGTTGTACGAATAAATGGTGATCAAGGTGATTGGTTTATATTAATACGAGTGAGACAGGGTTCTGTTAGTCTCCCTGGTAATTCCAATGTTATATAGGAGGGGTTATAAAAGAATTTAGAGGTGGGGTGGCAGGAAAGGTGTAGAAGAAGGAGAATGAGAGATGGAGGGTACCCTACCTATAATATATGCGGATGATTGGTTCTTTGTGCGAATCCTGAGGAGTTGAAGAAGATTGGTTATGAGAGATTGGCAGGGTGTGTAAAAGGAGGTTTGAAAGTAAACGTAATAAGAGTAAGGTTATGTTTGATGAGCATAGTCCCTCAGTGTGAAGTTATGGTAGATGGTGAGCAGCTGGAACAAAGTGTCCAGGAGTTTAAATATAGGTATGTTGGATGAAAAGGGTGATGATGCAGAGTGTAGTAGAAAAGTGTGAATGAAAGGAAGTGGCTGAAGCAATAAATCATTGGTGAATGTAAAAGGACTAAGACTGGAGTGCGCTAGGGTCTTACGAAGGTATGTTGTTACCTGTGTATTGTATAGTAGTAGACTATGTCTGGAATAAGAATATAGATCTAAAGTTCAATGTTTTCAGAGGACAATCTAGGGCGTGCTAGGTGTAGAACAATATAAAATGAGGAATTGAACGATATTAGAAGAGAGTGTGTGGTGGGAAGAAAGGGGTAAACAGAGAATAAATGAAAGTATGTTGAGATGATTTGTCATGTGGAAAGGAGAATGAATAGTCGTTGAGTTAACGGATTATAGTGTGATGTGTGGAACCGACGTCGGAAGACCGAAGAAAAAGTGGATTGATCAGTAAGGAATATTGCAGAGAGAAATGCAGTTTGGCAAGAGGCCGGAAGAAAGCATTACTAGGAGAATGGCGGGGTGTATGTAAGGGGGTATGGTGTGCCCACCTGGGCCAGGGAAACCCAACACTTGACGATTCCAAGTGAGGAACCGTCGCGGTCCCGTGAACTCTAGGTGATTTTCGCATTGCGACCGAGTTCTTACAATAAGGTACAGAGTGCGGTAAGGAGCCTTTCTTCGACATTTTTCATAATTCTCCTACTGCTTCTTTTCCGATGCCTTGTACGCACCTTAACTCCCAATCTTGATAAAAAAGGTAAGATGAACGAAGAATATATATATATATATATATATATATATAATAATAATATAATATATATTAATTAATATATATATATTATAAATATTATATATATAATATATATAATAATATATCAGTGTGGCTTTATCGGTAGGCAGATTAGGCAACGCCTACTTGCCTTTAGTGAACCAAAAAAATATTAAAAAGTCAGCATAATTATAAATATAATATATATATAACTAAAATATATATATATAATAATATATAATATATAATTAATAATATATAATTAAATATATCGTTCGAAGGCGACCTGTATGAGGGCCCTCTCAAATCAACTCTATTTCATTTTTTAAAATTAACGATTCAGCGGGAACTATTACATTTCCGAGTTAAAAAAATCATTCCGCTTTCTTTAGCTTACCGGCAACACTCCTGTATTTTGCCTCTGACTTCTGTAGAATCCATTGCTTTTTAAAATCCCAATTTAAATTAAATTAGAGCAAGAATAATAAAAAAAGAAATAATAACTAAAGTTAATTTTATTCTAACTTGATCATCTCTTATACGACTTATTAATTTCATAATTCATAAAAAGTCATCTTGCTCAATTCTGCCAATCAGAAGCTGCCAACTCCCGATGAGTCCAGTCTCTAGGCACCTAATTATAAATAGTGGTATGTATCATGTGGGAGTTAAAAAATACCTTTTCAATAATTTAATTAAATATTAATTTATACTGATTTGTGTGTTTTAATAATAATGAGCCTGTTAGAACATTTATAATACCAGTATATTGGATCTATTCGATTTAAGTTTTCATAAAAATGCAAATCTTTCCTTGAGTTTGTAGGCCATATTAAAATTCAAACATGTAGGAATAGTTGCAAAAACAGTGAGTGATTTATATATGAAAACAATTCAAAAAGGAAGAAAATGATCTTACTTTATAAATAAAGTAAGTCCAAACGAATATCATTCCATATATTTTAAATATATATATATATAATAAATAATCATTAATAAATATTATATATACTATATAATATATATATAGTATTATTATATATATATAGTAATACAATAAATGATTGCCTCTCAAGAATTTTGAGCCACGAGCGCCACTGATATAATATATATTATATAATTATATAGTAATAATATATATATAATATATAGAGTAGTGAATAAATATAAACTATAAATATATATATATAATATATATATATATATATATATATATATATATTCTTTTTTACGAATAAACACCATCACTCACGGCCAGAGCCCTATATATATATATATAATATATAAATATATATATATACTATATATATATATATATATAATATAATAATATATAATATATATATATATATAATATTAATATATATATTATTATATAATATATATATATATATATATATATTATAATATATAATAATAATATATAATATATATATATATAATATTAATAATATTATTAAAGTGAGGGACCGTCGCTGTCCCGTGAAGCTCTATGGGGGATTTTCTGACTGCGACGAGATCTCACTAATAGGTATAGAGTGGCCGGTAAGGCTTGGCTTTCTTTTCGACTTGTCAAGTCTTCACTAACTTTTCTTTTCACCGAGCATATCACGCACCTTACCCCCATCCTGGGAAAAGCTGAAAGATAAATAGAGAAGATATATCTAGGTTCCGTGAAAATTCTTAATTTTTGGCCGATCGAAAGTTTCCGGGTGGGTCGCCTCAACCTTGTGAAATTCAAATTTTAACAAACTCCACTCTCATATCTCCTCCAAAAACACCTCTTTAACTTTCCTATTCCTTGACGGCTCTAGACCCGTCTCACCTATTCACACATAAACATTATGGGCACAGCTATAAATAAACGTCCTAGGATCTTATATCACAACGGCTAAAGTGGCTTCAAAGAAACTGGGAGTTTCTGTTCAGGTTGTGGAAATTTTTTTCTCCGAACAGTTACTCCAGTTATATAGGTCTTAATCCACTTGTATGGAGTACTGTCTCACATTTGGAGGAGTGCTCCGTTCCACCTCTTCGGATAGGGTTGATCTATAAAGCTAGAGACAATAAACGACTCCCCTACTTTAAACCTCTTGATCCTCTAACACTGCGCAATGACGTTGCCCCACTCATCTCTCTCTACAGGTACTACAACGGCAACATGCCCCGAGGAGTTGGTCATCCTCCCGGTACACAAGGGGTGCCTGCTCCTATAATTGTGTGTATATTGCGGGAACCCCCAGGAATGTCGTTTGGTACCTACTTTCCAGTCCACTCTCTTCTGTTGGAATCCTTTTCATATGTTTTCCTGCTGTATTTAATCCCCCTCACTTTAAAGCCCAGGGATCTGCGTTGCGTTAGGCTTTGATTTTAGGTGTGTTAATCATAATTTATTTAATCTGCTCCTTCCTTGAAAAAGCCTTTGCCCGTGAGCGTTAATTGCTTATCTGTAAAAAAAGAAAAGAAAGAAAAAAGTTATTTATAAAAACTATTTGAAAATGATCATATTTATAAATTAATATATAAATATATAATATAATATATATCTATATAATATATATAATATATATAAATAAATATATAGATATAATATAATATATATAAATTAATATATATATATATATATATATATAATATATAAATATATATATATATATATATTTATATATATATATAATATATAAATATATCATGGAGATATTTAAAGAAAATTACGTACAGTACATAATCATTTTTAGACAAATTAAAGAGATATTCAATTAGTATGTGGCATTAAAAATAAAAATTACACTGAATAAGCTCATTATCAAAATCTGAATATGATTAATAAAATATTAATTAATAATTATCTAATATAAGAGAAGAATTGCATATAATTAATATATATAAATAGCATATAGATAATATATATAAAATATATATAATATAATATAATATATAATATATATATATTATATATAATATATATAACCGAAATATAATATATATATATATATATATATATATATAAATATATATATATATATATATATATATACATATATATATATATATATTATATTATATAATATAATATAAATATAATATATATATATATATAATTAACATTCACCTAACCCTTCCCAGACAAGGGGTGGGAACTCAAAACAACTGGAACCAATCATGTACCATGAGCATTCTCAGGTGGAAATACAAATGGTGAGCTGAACCCCAACACAGCTAAACTTCGAAAATATCTGTAAAGTTTTATATGGTATGTGTGTTAGCGAGAGCTACTCCATGTAAGAAGAAAGTGGATATGAGAGCAAGAGGGACGAACCATTTAAGCGGAAATGCCGCGGACGGATCCGAAACGTTCACATGCCTAAGGGGTAACTCACCCCTTGGGAGCGCCACTTTTCCCTCTTCCCTATATATATTATATATATTAATATATATATATATAATAATATATTATATATAATATATATATATAATATATATATATAATTACTTATATATTATTATATAAATAACATATATATATCTATAATAAAATTATAATATAATATAAATAATATTAATCGCCTCGTGCGCAAGGAGGTCCGAGCCACCGCCTCTCATACGAGAGGACGCTGTTTCAAATCCTCCGCGTAGCAGTGTGAGTTTTATCTACTGGGGCAAGAATTAAAACTTGACTGCGAACACGTTGGTGCCGCTGGTTTGGGATAGCCGGCTTGCGATTTCCTGTGGTCCCCCCGTTTTACCCCCTGCATAGGGGATAAGCACGTAAAAAAGAGTAGTTATAATAAAGATATATACTAATACATAATTATATACATACTTTTTATACGTTTTATATATATAATATAAATAATATTTATGTAAATCCATTATATATATATTATATATAATAATTATATATAATATGGCTATTTATAAGAGGTTAACTCCAGGAACGAAAATCAATATAAAAAATGTATCGTTATTTTAATAAATTTAGGGTAAATACATTACAATATAGGGTAAACCTAACCTAATCTACCTATACCGAGCCCACACCTAAATAACCTAAACTTAACCGGAGCTCCAACCTCTTATATATATATTATATATATATGATATATATATATATATATATATAGTATATATACTTATATAATATATTATATTAATAAATATATAATATATAATATATAATAAATATATACTATACCCTAGTGGATCAGAGAATATCTATGCATATATTTTCTATACAGTAATTCTGAGTTAGTCGATCTGTGATGATGTGATGAAATAGGTTCAATTTCAGGTAAATCCTCTCCTTCCTCTCTTGGCATGTCCTTATTCTGTTGAAAAATAAAGTTAAATTAAGTTAAGAGAGCAAATATTCGTTCAATTAAAGGTAAAAATAACTATAAACAGGAAAACCTCAAAAATTAAATGAAAAGTATAAAAAGGAAAAAAAAAAAAAAAAGATTGGAGATTAATATATGAATATTGTCATACCAGTTGATTAACATACCTGATTATTATCGGTCATATTTAAACTTCTTCTTGAACTACACTTCCTAACATCGTTTATTTTTTCACCTACATATCGGTTAATTAGCTTTAGTTCAAGAGCTATGGTAGATTCATGGATGTGTTGTTTTTTCAATCTGTCTTTAAATGCCTCTGAGAAGGAAAAAAAATAAATTATAAAAATTATGCGATTAACTAGAGGTGTAAGCGGATGGGTGATTAATGCTCACTATTCACCTTCGATAGTTAATCGTTTTTAGAGTTAGTCACAGGTACTATATATCAGAGGTGGGCACTTCCGCTCTTTAGTCCGCTCCGAGCGGACTACCAGAATAGGTGCGGACTAGCGGAGGTGCGGAGACGTCAGGAAATTAGCGGACTTGCACGTGCGGATCAAAAAAAGTTTCCGCTCTTTTGTTCCGCACCTTTATGAAAAATGAAAGTATAGTTCTTATTAAGAATTCTTATTGGTTAGAATAAAGAAATAAATTATTTTAAGTTTAAACTAATTATATCCTTTTAGTCTAAGACTCTTGTTTTAATAATTTAAACTTCCAAAAACCAATCTCACTCCTTAAGTAAACATATATAATAAATAAGCTTAAATTGATTAATAGACTGAATAGCTATTTACCCTCAATCTATAACTTAATTAATAATTGATACTAAATAACTAGAACAATACTACAATCAATTCTGGTAAAACCCAAATATATATATATATTAAATTATATTATAATATATATATATATAGATATTAAAATATAATATAATATATATATATATTATATATATATATATATATATAATATATTATATATAATATAATATATATATAATATAATATAACAGTGGGCGTATCGCATAAACGGTTTCGGGTTATCTGTTATCCAATAAAATCTTTTACCGATAATCGGTATCGCGATAATATTTTGTTCCAAACTACCGATAACAATATGGCGATAATTTATCGCGATAACGGTTTCGGTATCTGCTATCCGATACAATCTTTTATCAAATCATGGTATCGCGATATTTTGTTAAATATTAATAGATATATATATATAAATAAGATTATATATATATATATATATATAAATATATAGATAAATATAATATATAATATATATAAATATATATATAATATAGTATATATATGTTAATAAATATATTAATATATATATATATAAATATATATAATATCATATATATTATATAATATAATATATATATATATATAATATATAATATAGATATGACCACAACACTATACTCTCAATTTGAATTCTTCTCTCTAACACTCCATCCTGCCCCATGCGATTTCTGGCACTTGGATCGGGCCGATTTGAGGCCTTGCGTCGCTTCTACGCTAGCTCTAATTGGAATGACTGCTTGGCTCTGGTTGACCCACGCTTCTGCGATAAGGTGGGAGCTGTAACCGTTGATGGGATGAGCAGGTTTCCTTCTTCGACTAAATCTTCTCTCCTCATAATCCATGTTCGATCGTGCTGCTTCCTGGCCATCCGGCTAGAACCAGTGCGATCGGGTTGGAAAAATCAGTTCTTCATCATCTTGCAATTTTCATTCAGCTAGAAAAGTCGTTTGCGGATTCCCTATCTTCGATGCAAACGCGGCTTTCATCAAAACCAAAAGTGCGCTAACCTCCTTGAATTCTCCTACTGATAATCTTTCTGGTCCTCCTTGCCAAAGAACATATCTAACAACTCTGTAATCGTCTTTCCTCCCTCTTATGACCTGATGTTCTGTTTTGCAATCCCCCAACTGAAAAGCCAAATCTCTTTCGCCTCCTTTTTCCTCTAACCAACCTAGACGATTCTGGCAATTCCCCGCTCCCTCCTCTCAAGGTTGTCCTATACCATAACCTGTGATACATTGATCGGTGCATGGGCTCCTGAAATCTATGAACTTAGGAAGGCGGGGGGGGGGCCCGCATGCATTTCTTCTCCAAGTTTTAAGAGTGTGCTTCGTGCTGACCCCGCCCCTCGTTCAAAACTATATTGCTTCATGTCTCAATACTAATAATTTCCCTCAGTGTTGGAACACGCACATGTCCAACCTGTTCTGAAAAAAGGAAGCCCTCTGACCTTCTAACTATCCGCCCCTAGCTCCACTTGTAATTTCTATCTAAGATCTTGGAAACCCTTCTCAACTCTCATTTCTAGATCATCGGATCTCATTCACTGCTTTCCGATCGCCAATACGGCTTTCGGCGCTCGATGTCTATCTGCGATATACTTTCCTATCTAACTGATTTAAGGTTTCCGCCCTCAGGAACTACGAAGAGACTTGCGTGGTGGCGCTTGACAATACCAAAGCATTTGACCGGTATGCAACGCGTCACTGCTCTCCAAGCTCCCCTCTTTGAGTTTCTCCTTCTTATTGCTTACTATGTCTAGTTTATTTCAAGTCGCTAAATATCGCTTTGTTGATGGGCGACTTCTCTTCTTTTTGTCAATAGTGGTGTTCATCAGGGTTCTGTCTTAATCCTACTTTAATTTCTACTTTTTCATTAAGACTCACCTGCACATCTAAACTTCTATCCACTCGTATGCCGATGACCGACCATCATTCTTCACCTATTTCAATCCTGCTGCCTCTTTAAAACTTCTAGAAGCCCTTCGTTATATCTTTCTCACATCTATCTCGGCTGATCTGGATAGAAATTTCCGGGTGGGGTCCACTCAACTTGTGAAATCAAATTCTAATTAAACACCATAACTTCTACAAATCCCCTCTCTAAGACACCTCTAACTTTCCTATCTCTCGACGGTTCCGCATCTCTCCTGTGACAATATAAACAACCTTGGCTTTAACATAAACAAAAAGTCTTGGAAACCTCTCACAACGGTTGCTAAGGCGCCTCAAAGAAATTGGAGTTCTGTTTAGCTGCAAGATTTTTTCCTCTCTCAGTTGTCTCCACTAACAAGGGCCTCATCCCGCCCTTGATGGGTTAATGCTCCATATCATATCTGGGGGGCTCTGTTTCAACCCGGCCTTTTGGATACAATCGAGCCAAAGCAAAAAGGCCTTATAAACTGTGTCTGCACTTTCCAGTTCCACTGACCCTCTAGCTTTACGGGGCGATGTTGGTGCATTATCTCTTTTCTATAGTACCGCAGCGGCAGGTGCTCGGGAGCCTATCACTCGCGTACCACCACCTTACGACGCCTCTTAGCACAAGGGGTGAAATGTCCGCGCATGAGTTTTGGTTTGATATTGTAACTCCATCAGTTGCTGCGGTGGCTTCTTCTTCCTCCACTTCTGTTCTGTGGAAAATTCTCTTCCATCTTCTGTGTTTCCTGACGAATTTAATCTCCACCCCACTCTTTAAAGCCTGCGTCGGTGCTCAATCTAGTAGTTTGCGTTGTTGATGAATATCTACGGTGTGCAACACCCCCTCCTTGAATACGGCTCTGCCCGTGAGTGCTCAACGTAATAATATATATATAATATATAGTATATATATATATATATATATATATATATCCTATATATAATATATATATATAATATATATATATATAATATATAATAAATTATATATATATAATACTAAATTTGGCACCTTAATCGTGCTTATTTGTATTTCAAGAAAGTCCCTAAGTCGGGTTTGAAATTTTGAAACATTACCCTTTATGGATGTTAAGCCAGAGCGTTACCCCTAACACCGATGAGCTAAAAGGAAATTCTGCCAGGTTCCCTAAAGCTTTGCCAAGAGATAAGCATGTCGTGACATCATACCTCCAGACAGATCTCCCCGCTCATCACTCGGTCAAGAGTTAAACACTTGTAAATTTTTTATTCGGGAAGCTAAAATAGGTATAGTCACACGTTGCAGTAATCGTGCCTTTGATTGTATTTTTCAAAATTCCCCTAAGTGGGATTTGAACGCCTACCCTTTAGGGATGTTTAAGCCAAAGAGTTACCCCTTAACTCAACAGATGACGAAAAAGGAAATCCGCCAGTTCCACGGAGGTTGATTCAACCATCTTCACTCCTCTTGGAAGCAAAGCTTTCAGTGGAAACTTGAGATTCCTTTTAGCTCATCGTGTAAGGTAACGCTCTTTGGCTTAACATCCCTAAAGGGTCAGGGTTCAAACCCACTTAGGGACTTTTTGAAAAATACAAATAAAAGCACGATCAAGTGCCAATGTCTGTATCTATTAGCTCCGAATAAAATTTACTTCAGTGTTTTTTTGTTACCTCCCCCCCCTGGGACCCCCGAGTGTGAGCGGAATTTGTCTGGAAAGGTAGATGTCAACGACATCCTCACTCCTCTTGGGAGCAACGTTTCAATTGGAACCTGCAGTTCCTTTTTAGTTCAATCGTGGTTTAACGGTACACTTCTTGGCTAACATCCTAAAGGGAACGGGTTCAAACCCACTTAGGGACTTTTTTGAAAATATATAAATTATATATATATATATATAATATATAATATATATATATAATAAATAATATATATATATATATAATATATAATATATAATAAAATAATATATATAATATATATATATATATAATAATTATATATATATACTATATATATAATATAATATATAGTTATATAAAGAATAATCTATATAACGGATAATCGTCACCTGGCAACTCTTACAAGGCCAGTGGCGTCATAATGAGGAAAACATTTAACCTAAAACTATTAACACAGTGATACGTTCCAGCGTTTCGTGGATTTGTTGGTTTACTTAACGCTTATTAGTTAGTGAATGTAGCTCCCCCGCCCAATCTCCAAAAAGTTTTTTCTGTGGGGGAACCCCCCAAATCTGGTCAATACCCTCAACTGACGCCATAGACAAGAGGTTATCCATCACCTTTTCAAGATGAAAGGAGTACCTTCTGGCCAACTGCCTTCCACCCAAGTTCGCCTGATGATGGAAAGGGCTTGAAGAAACAAGGCCCAAAAAGTCAGAGGTCAAGGCCCTGATGGAGAAGAAGGTGAAGAGTTATTGTGGCGTACCGAACTCGAGAACGCCACCAACAGTACCAACAGCAGCGAGGGAGAGGACAATGGAAAAGAAGGACTGCACGTACTCAAGCATCGTGATGCTGATGAACAGCTGAACTAATCAAGGTCACACGTCATCAAGGATCATCAAGAGTAAAGCTGCCTCATTGTAAATAAGGGCTGAACAGGCCTAAATCGACAGACAGAGTGTCAAGACCTAGCTTTTAACAATGAGAAGATGCTCATTGATCTCTTTATAAGGTAACATACTGCAATGCCGTCTAGCGCTGCGGTTGAGCGATTGTTCTCCCTTGGCAAAGATATCTAAAGAGCCAAGAGGAATTCTCTGCCAGATGAAAATTTTTTATAGCTCATTCTTATGAAGTGGCACATACAAATGCGTTAGAAGGCCAGAACCTAGTATTATATTTTATGTTGATAAATTGTAATTACTAATTCTTTGATTCATTTCAAATCCTTTTTAACCTTTTATCTTTGGCTGTTACATACATTATAGGATCTATAACATCAGAGCATAAATTAGAAAATAAAATTTATTATAAAAAAACACTGAGAAACAAAGGGAAAAAAATTAAATTTATTTAATAAAATCAAAGTTTTACAAGTTATTAAAGCAAGTAGCATCACATCCATATTCTGGTACGTGTAGGTAAAAAAACGAAAATTTTTATATATAATCTATCAAAATTAGGTGAAAAGAAGATGTAATAAATTTATTTTAACATTTTCTTTAAAAACCAAAGTCCGTGTTTTTTTAACATTTATTATAATTACAATGAAAATACATAAAATTTAGATTCCGATTATCTTAACGATTATCGCCGATATTTTTATCTACAATTATCGGATCTGGTACGATTGAAAGGTTTTCGTATCGATTTATCGGTTATCGCGTATAATTTTTTCGTAATCGTGTCCACTAAAATAATAAATATAGTATATAATATATATATATATATATATAATATAATATATATATATAATATATATATATATATACTAAAATTATATTATATAATATAATAATTTACTAATATATAATATATATATATATAATATATACTATTATATTATATATTAATATATATTTATAGTATATATATATATAAATATATTATATATATGAATTAGTGGATGAAAATTAACTAAGTGAAAAGACTCAAGAGCGGAGGCGAGAATGGTGATTGATTGGATTTGGAAGTTGTGTAATAAAGCGTTAGGAGGTAAGTTCCAAGGATTAGAGAGCGGTAATAATACCACTTGTATAAGGGAAGTGAGAAAAGTGGAACTTAGAAATATAGGGGAAAAAGTTATTGATGTTGTAGGGAAGTATATGCTGGTTATTTTGGTCCGAAAGAGTGCGTCGAGTGACTGAAGGACTGATTGTGAAGAAAAAGGTGCGTTTAGAGGGGTATGAGGAATGGTCTGATCAAATCTTTACATTTGAAGCAAATGATGGAGAAAATAGGAGATAGAAGAATAAATTAATTTAGGTTTTATGGATTTACAACAGCGTATGAATAGATTTAATAGGAAGCTTTATGCAGTATTAGTGAATATAGGTGTGGTGGTAGGCTTTCTTGAATCGAATCAAAAGTATGTTTGACGATAGTGAAGCGGTGTAAGAATAAATGGTGTCAATGGTGAATTGGTTAGGTAATAACGGAGTGAGACAGGGTTGTGTTATGCCTCCTTGTGTTGGATGGGTATATGGATGGGTATGAAAGAATTCGAGGTGGGATGGCAGGAAATGGTGTGAAATGATGAGGAAATGGAGAGGAGTGGAGGTGCCCTACCCTATTGTAAGCGGAGCAATCTTGGTCTTGTGGCGAGTCGAAAGGATTTGAGAGGATTGTGGAGAGATTTGGCAGGGTGTTAAAAGGATGGGTTTGAAAGTAAAACGTAGATAAAGTAAAGGTATGGTTGTGAGTGAGGAGCAGTCCTCATGTGAATTAGTTACGATATGAGCAGCTGGAGCAATGTCTGAGTTTAAATATTTAGGTAGGTGTGATGAGAGCACGATGCTGCAGAGTGGAGTAGGAAATTGTATGGCAGACGGTGGCTTGGGCAATAAATCGTTGTGAATGTAAAGGACTAAGTCTTGAGTTGCGCTAGAGTCTTACATGAGGTATGTTTACCTGTGTTTATTGTATGGTAGTGAGAGCTATGGTCCTGAAAATTATGAAATATAAAGATCTAAAGTTCAAATGTGTTCAGTGGCCAATCTTAGGGGCATGCTAGTGTGAAAAGAGATTAATAAGTACGGAATGAACGTAATTTAAGAAGTGTGTGTATGAAGAAAGGGGTACAATGGAGAATAATGAAAGTATGTTCTGAATAGGTTTGGGTCATGTGGACAAGATAATCGAAAGTCGGGTGTTAAAGCGGATGTATATGTGGAGAGTGTGTTGGAACCGACCGGCTGGGAGACCGAAGGAAGAGTGGATTGAGTCGGGAACGAATGTCCTGAAGGAAGAAATGTGAGTTTGGCAGGGCAGAATAAACTTGCATGTAGGAAGATAAGCCGGTTTGTAATGGGCATGGTGTGGCCCACCTGGGCCAGGATTACACCTTACATTGACGATTTACCATAGTTGAGAGTCCGTCGCGGTCCTATGATGCTCTAGGGGTTTCTGTCTGTGACGAGCTCTCACTAATAATGGTACAAGGGCGGTTAAGCTGGGCTTTCTTTTCGACGTTTGTCATGTTCTCCTACTGCTTTTCTTTTCCGATGCTTGTACAGCACCTTACCCCCAATCTTGGGGCAAAGAGGAAGGTGAAGAAAAAAGAAAGAAAGATATATATTGATGTTATCTTATTAGATAAGAGCAAATTGCATAAATTAAATTTTGAACGTAAGGATCATTTCTCCTCTTCTTTTTCTTATTCATCATCTTTTTATACTTCTTCCTTTTCCTCTTTCTTCTTTATCTTCTTTCTATAGATTAGAGCAAAATCATTGTATAAATTTATAATTTCAAACGTATTGACTCATAGCCTCGGTTTAAGTAAATGCCGATAGCTAAAGAGCCAGAGTTTCAATCCTAGTCTCGACTGGCTGGTGATGGTTGATTTTTAAGTAATATTATGAAGTAATTTGAAATCGCTGGTAATGGCAGTCGGGGGTGTATTCGCGAGCACGTCATATGAGTACTCATGCAAGTGGTCGATGAGAGCGTAGTATACCATGGCGCACGTGGACGAAGCGGATCAGTCGGATTCGGCGGTGGGAACCAAGCGGGGATGCAACCCAACGAGATGGAGTCCCACAGCAAACGTTAAATGTGTACTTTACTAGTGACATCATAGGCTTTCGTACTTGCGTGGGCTAGTAGATGAGCACTCAGGAACGTACATGAGTACCACAAATCCGTGTACGTGGCGTATCCACGTACATGGGTTAGCGAGGTCATAACTTAGCAGAGTGGGGTAGGGTAGCTGAGGAACGTACATGAGGGGGTAGGGGTAGGGAATACAAACAAACATGACGCACACAGCACGTACATGAAGTAAAGATCTACTAACCCATGTACGTGACTACGCCACGTACAGGGGTTAGCTACGTCATATCCTAGACGGCTAGCAGAGGGACGAAAAACAAGCAGTAGGGGACAAATAGGATTAGAAACAAAAGGCGGGTTAAGAGGGGATACGAACACAGAGAATACACAACGAAGCAAAGCATCTCATCCAAGATAAAACACGTCAAATGAAACTCAACAGAAACGAACAAATACATGTATTAATCCAGAACACAAAGGTACATACCACCAAACGCAGCAACAGGTAGAACAGCCGCATAATGGAAGATTACACGAACGTACAGGACACGATTCTAGAGCTAGAAACAGAAAAAGGAATACCAATAAGTAAAGACGCTGCCTTGCTAGAAGCTAGCTTCTAAGCATTTCTCAACACGTGGGGCCTTTTGTCAATTCCATCAATTTACCACTAGCACACAGGACTCCAGTCTGCAATATACGTGACAACAAGATATAATATAAGCCACTCACATTAACTGCTAAGACAAACAAAATAATAAACCAAACAAAAAAACCCACAACCCAAATAAAGGATATCACATCTATCCAGGTGTTTATCGGGCATTACTATAACCGATACGATAATTGAATATACCTCGACAACAACCGTCCTAACCGAATAACAACTTTGCCAATAACAGACTATATATTCTCTGGAAAAGGAAAAATAAAAGAATGAACAATAACCGGAAAAAAACTTAAAGGAACTATATAACCAGACCAAGCAAAGCACAAGGGCAAAACACAATATAGAAAGGAAAGAGTAAAAGCAAAAAGCAAAAGAGATCCCCAATTCCAGAACTTTAAGAACGCAAATCAGACAAATGACTCCCCTAGAGAACATAAATAACATAAAATAACAGAATACTATGGAACAGAAACGAAAAAAAATACATTAATAAGGAATAGATATATACAGTATAATTTAACAGAAAAAATATCATAGTAATGGATGATCTATGATTAAAACGATCAAGTTCGCAAATCATAATACTATAGGTAATAATGTACACGGCATACGCGAAAGTATCGGTTCTCTTTCAAACCACTATACACCAAGAGAAGATAAACTAACAAGCAGAATATTATATAATGAAAGAAGATACTGACTAAAACATTAAACACTAAGTTTCAGAACACCTAATTACGACAACCACTATCTAAAATCACTCCAAGTTAGCTTTCATCCACTGGACGAAATAGAGTTCAGATACTCAATCAGACAGTTTGTTTTGTTTTCTCTGACTAAGATAGTCAATAACCACACTTGAAACACAATCTCAATCATTCAGAAGCCAACATTTACTTGACACACATCAGATACCGCGCTACAAACACACAAACAATTAAATCTTCACTAGAACATACATATCAAAAAGGCTACAATATAACCGTGAAAACGTATTCATTACAATGGCAATGAATAAACAAAAATCCGTCAGAAAAATGGAAAACAACCTTCATACCCTAACAGCATGATGTTCACTGTGTCTTCGAAGAAGTCCTTTAGGTGACCAATAATCAGAAGAAAAATTCTGGACCTTTCTTTCAATTACGACACAGGAACAACACAAACATCCGTCCAGTTACAACAATTAGAAAGCCGAAAAAACAATTGTGACATCTCAAACAAGAGTCGGCGAAGTTCTCTCAAAATATATGTCAATTGTGGCACACTTTAACTTGATTTGCACAATGTCTTCAAGTAAGAACCTACGATAAAAACAAAAAATAGCAGGCCAGAACAAAACGTTCACTAACTTTCAGTAAATACACAATTACGTTCTCTGAAATTATGTAAAGTTCGCAAGAACTTAATGAAAGTCTCTGCAGTATGTACCGCTTGATGATTTAAAAACTAAATATCTTCCACACCCAAGACATTCATATTCTAACCAACTGTGATTTATTGCCACTCCAATCAATTTAAAGATATCCTATGATACATCAGGAAACACGTTGTTTGTCAAATTCCTCTACCTGTAATAGCTCTGAAAAGATTATTAATAATTTTCAGGAACAATGACAACAGTCAAGAATAAAAATGATGAGAGAGAGACGATTTTGAAGCACATTTCTCTCCTACATACAAAAATTCTATGGTTTCGTAACATTGTATTTACCATTATTGAAATGGGACAATGAAACATCGACAGTAAATGGAAACATTACATTAGTATAATACCCTATTCACTCTTAATTGAAACCTCGGAATACCACGTAAGTGATCGCACCGAACAAAAAATAAAAAACTTGCGACTCGACGCAGCAGTACTCCCATACATTAACATAATTTGATCAATATTAATTTGAATTAACAACTCGTTGGAACCAGTAGGATCGTTATTTGAATAGTGATCAACCTTTTTTGTTGCATCTATTGAATTCTGGATAATTATATCCAATAGAGACAAAGTATATAAAATTCCACTAAACATTACACTATGGGATTGCATATAAAGAGTTTTTATATCCTACATTTAAATTACTAAAAGCCGTTTTTTCGTATTTTAGCAATTTGTGTTCCTTACGTCTCAAGACTTAAGAACAAAAATATCTTACGGCATTTTTACAAGAACAGCGTTTCAAGTGCCACAAACGAACCGCGAATTCTCACGAAAAAACTTAGTAATTCATAACATGAAGACATCAGCTGTTTAAATGAAGACAGTATAGAAATACCACCTTATGATGAACTTTCACAAGGATTTTATGCGAGGGACTAATAATTAATTACTGAACAAGGAAGATATCCACAGCTGAACTCGCGACGTAGTTTCACTGAATTAATTTTACTTTTTATGGAGAACTAATAAAAAAAACAATAGGAAGGAGCGATTATATGCCTTTCTTCCTTAAATAACTTAACAGAAGTTAACTTTATCTTCAAGTGTTAATGTAAGAACGACAACCTATTATATAATCATATAATATACATATATAATAAATATATAATATATAATATATATATATATATATAAATGAATATACAAGAATATATACACTCATCAATATATAAATAAATAAGTATATTTACTATAACATAATACTAAACACCTATTATCTATAATATATATAATGTATTTATACTAAACATATCCATACTCTATAATATATAAATATATTATATATAAACACATATATATACTATAATATAATATACTATAACATATATACTAATATATATATTAAATATAACTACATATATAATATATACCAATATATACCATATATATAACTAAATAACTATATATAGCTCTATAGCATACAACGCCTATATAATAACTACTCTCATACCACATAATATATACATAATAAATAATATATATAATATAAATATATTATATATACATATATATATAATATAATAATATAATACTATAATACTATAATACTATAAAACTATAACGAAGAAATATAACAAAAACAACTAAAAATAAAATTATAAGTAAAAATATCGTATGTTAACGTGGATATATATAATAATATCAATATTATATTTTAATATATATTATACTAATAACTTACTCAATATACTTACTATAATATAATCTATATATAAATATACCTATATACATAACTATATATCAAAGAGCAAGAACAGAGCAGAGAGCGAGAAAGGAACAACCCGAAATTGAGAATCAGAAAGAAACGGACACGAACACAAGACAAGAGAACGAGCAACCAAACAAAGAGAGAAAAAACACAACAACACCAGCACACACACCGAAACAAGAGAGACCAACGAAAGACGAGAGAGACAGAGAGAGAGAAACCCGAGCACAGAACGAGAAGCGAAGAAGAGAGAATGGACGGAGAGAAGAGAGAGAGAGAGAGACGATGAGAGACGAGAGAGAAGAGCAGACGATTATAGTGTTATTCACATTTATGAACTTGAAATTACTCCCACGAATAATCCAAACTAGCACCCAAACAAAACTACAACAACAAAAAAACACTACTCAACAATCGCCACAAATAAAGATACACCAACATGAAAAAAAACAAATAATCTGTAAAATAATCAGGGGGCAATCATTAAGTAAACTAACACCAACTTTCATCAAACACAACGGCGACCAAACGACTCCCAGAACACAAAAATTAAAAAACCACACAGGGCCCATAACCGCTAAACTCAACCTAGTGACACAACACAAAACAACAACCAATATCATCACAAATCTGCACTCAATAAAATTTACAACCCAAACAAAAACACAAATGCCACAAATATTTCAACCACAAGGAGAATAATAAACCTTGCTGGAACAACAACAAAACCAATATTTCGACAACCAATCCATCTATACTAAACAGATAAATTAATAACACAAAAGAACAACTCGAAAATAAAAACACATCTCGTAACCAGAAAAATAAAAGGAAAAAAAAAACTCTCTCCACTGCATGACTATCCGTGCCGCGCCACCATTATATAACTTTGTTTACAGGCAACAACAAGAAACACAACAACAATAGAAAAAACTCTAGTACTCAAAAGAATCATCCACAAGAAACTACGCGAAGACAAACATCACGATTACGGAATTTGAATACAAAAATTCTACCAAGATCTTTAGACGCTGAAGCCAACAATACTTCTCACACACTCTTCTCTTAAAATTTGACACACACGAACGGCATTGTTCCGACCACACCCCCGAAAAGAAAAAGTCTTACTCTCAATTCTCACAGTACAAGAACAAATTAGTCCAAAACAAGCAACCATGATCATCGACACAAACCAAGAAAACGCATTATAACAATAAACACACACACACTAAAAGACGCACTCACTCACTGCTCGGAACACGCTACAACTAAGATATAAGTTTTAATTATCACACTCGCACAATTACAAACACAAACAACACCACTAAGAACAAAGCACCAACAAACACTATCAATCATCTCAACTCACACAATAATACTACTCATCAAGTAACCATAATACTATAACACTAATTATATATAATATACACTCCACTAAACACTCACTCAATAAAAACAACAATACACCAACCAAATAATACTATATATAATATATATATATACACCTCAAACAAACAAAATTATACATAAACTAAATATAACACACTACTAAAAATAAACCATATAAAAACTACACCGCCAAACGACACCCACCCACATCAAATTCAACATCACTCACTAATATAATAACGTACCTACTACAAATACTCTAAATAATACCACCACCAAAACAACACAAACACACACACAATAATTATAGACACTTATATGCTAAAGAACAATATATACAATATAACAACACAAAAACTATAAAATACATAAATATACCTATATAATAAACTTCGTGAGAAAAGCTAAAATATAAAAATTAAAGTTCTTAAATATAATAAAATCAGCATTTAAAAAAAGTAATAAATGACAAATTTATACTTACAAAAAAAAAAAAAATATTATAGCTCAACTTCAAAATATTCAGAAAAACAAATGTCTACTCACCCACTACCGCTATTAAAAAAAACCGACCATTAAAATACACAACCACACACACATACGCTTACCACAATTCATCATAGTTAATAAACGTGAGATTCATTATGAACATAAACTATACAATCCATGATAAAATACTTAAAAATCAGAGCTGCAACTACTAAAGAAAGGAGGAAATTTATGAAAACAAATAGGATTTTGACTCAATGGAGAATCGACATATATCAATACCGAGAAACGATATCAGAGCCACAATCGTCAACTTCAAAACAGTCTGACCACAAAATACATACACGAAGCGATAACACGCAAAACGTAATTCGAAACCGATACCTTTACGAATTAAAACATTACCTTTACCAAATTATCATTAATATTTATATATATACCAATACTATAAATTGCAAACATTTAAAAAGTAAAAGATTTAGAAATCTAAAATTTATACAGCTAATAAGAACAGAAGAATGCAGATCGCTAACACCAACAGCACCTTTATGATGTAACATAAATAACATAACATAGAAAAATTATGCACAAGGAAATTAACAACAAAATACAGTTCCAACGATAATCACAAGTACCCTAAAGTAATAGTTACAAACGCATTGTCAATACATATACACACGACCTGTAATCAGTAAAGTATACAACATCATTCCAAACATATAAGAAAACATGTAAATACAAAGTTGCGAACAATGGACACATATGCTTGATTAAACCACCTTTCCATTTTGGAAGTTTACTAACACAATGGTCCATTTTACATCGGCTTAATTATTTCAATAACTGCCCTCTTAAACAGACTTTTTTAAAAAATCACAGCATAGACTCTAAAAAATAGTAATAAGAATAAAAAAAAAATATATTTGTGTTCTTCTTTAGGAAAAAAAGTTTCAGATCTCAAAGTCGGTAGTTGTTAAAAATCCAATAGACTTTTCAATATTGATCGATCCAGGTTAGGTCCCATTTCAGGCCCTCCAGGTCTCATTTCAGGCCCTCTTAAGTCAGGTTATAGGATAAGTTTTGTTAGGTATACACAGAGAAAAATTATGTAGAATTAACAAATTCTTATCATAACCTGAACTAGGATGGCCCTAAAACGAGCACGAAAGCCCACTAATTATTTATTATAAGAAAGTCTATGGGAAATTATTAACTTTCAGAGGGCTGTAACTTCTTTGTCCTTAAAGAGACTGACCCGATTTTCGTTCACTATTCTTTCCATTATCTATTTGTATAAGTATATCCTGTGATTTCAAAAAAAAAAAATTCGTTTTTTTTTTAATAACAATCCTATAGAGTTTTTTAATATTTTAGATACTTTTTGTAACTTTTTTTCCTAAAGAGGAACCGACAAATAATTTTTTTTTTTATTCTTCATTTCTATTTTTTTAGAAGTCTATGCTGTGATTTTTATAAAAAATCTTGTTATTAGAGGCAGTTATTGGAAATAATTACCTTTTACATTGTTACAATGACGAGTGTTTACCAGTTCCTTCTAGTGTCAAAATTAATCTCTCTCTCTCTCTCTCTCTCTCTCTCTCTCTCTCTCTCTCTTCTTCCTCTCTCTCTCTTCTCTCTCTGCTCTTCTCTCTCTCTCTCTCTCTGCTCTCTCTCTCTCTCTCTCTCTCTCTCTCTCTCTCTCTCTCTCTCTCCTCTCTTCTCTCTCTCTCTCTCTCTCTCTCTCTCCTCTCTCTCATACTCTCTCTCCTCTCTCACTACTCCTCATCTCCCACAACCACCATCCCCTCTAACCCAACATACCTCCACCAAACATCACACTTTTCCTCAACCCTCCACTCTTCAACTTTCCCGCTCTCACAACCTCCATACATACATCATCTCCCATCTCTCCAATCGTAACTCATTCTCTCTGCTCTTCCAACACGTCTCTTCCATCCTCCAACACACATCTCCCATACCTCCACCGCTTCTCTCCCATCCATAACTCCAACACAATTCCCTCCGTTCACCATACACACTTTTTCCACACTCTCCTTCCATCAACTCCAACAACCATTCATTCTCCAAAGCTACACTCAACTCCATCCTCAACACACTTCTCTCCATCTCTCCAACAACACCTCTCCGATCATACAACCATTTTTACCGTCCATCTAACACCTCTTCCATCACTCTCCTACACTTCTCCCTCCTCTCCTCCTCCATACCACTCTCTCTCCTCTAAATCCCCTCTCTACAATCCTCATCATCCACACTACTCCCCTCACATACCTACCTCACTCTCACACTCAACATCACACATAAACTCTCTCTCCTCTCCCATCTCATCATCCAACACCACCTCACTCCTCTAACAACCAACACCTCTCTCCATTCAACACACTCCCCCATCCCTCCAGCACTCCCCAATCGCACCTCTCTCTCTCTCTCTCTCACTTCTCTCTCTCTCCTCTCTCTCTTCTCTCTCTCTCTCTCTCTCTCTCCTCTCTCCCCTCTCTCTCTCTCTCTCTCTCTCTTTCTATTCTCTTTCTTCTCTTCTCTTCTCTCTCTCTCTCTCTCTCTCTCTCTCTCTCTTATTTATTTTCAAGTGCTCTCACATACTTTTCACTCAACTTCTCACTTTTACCGTAATTCTCCATACTTCCTTTCTTATTTCTTTCCTCTTCATCCATGCCCCCACTAATTTAATCTTACTTAAAACAATATAATGCTTTGATATTCCTATCCCCAAACCCTAACTGATTTAACATCCATCATATATTTCAATATCTCCTTCACTAGCACAAAATCAATTATACTTTTCATTTCTATACTATTACTACTTACTCCAACTCACTTTATACTTATGAATATTGTGCTTTAAGAATGTCTTACTTACACACATAACTCTCTCCTCAGAAATCAATTACTTTCCTACCATTCTCATTTTCTCCTGCAACCCCAAAGGCACCTTGTTTACCATCCCCCTTTTGATAACCTATCTAACCATTTAATTTGCCCAAACATAATCAATCTGAAGCTCTTATTCACCCCATTCTAAACATCATTCAGATTATCTCAGAAAGTCACACTCTCCTCAACATCACTCTTAGATGGACCATATGTTACAACCACACATACCTTAACCTTTTTAAACTTAAATGTAACCTTAGAATTCTAGTACTCACACAAACCAACCCTACCATAGCTTTATGCCACAGGTAACTCATCAGAATTGCAACTCCTCCTCTCCCTCTCTCATTCCTCTCCACTCCAGCTTACAGACATTTCACCCTACACCACTCGTCTGCACCACTTCCTTTCATCTTTGTTTCAGTCACAGCAAGCAAATCACATTTACGTACTTTTTCTAAATACATCCATCACCTCTCTCCTCACCTTTTATTCCTCTAACATTCCATGTGCCCAGACAATTCATACAATTTCACCAAAAGATACAAGGTCTCTTATGGCAGTCACAACCTAAGACCTGGTTGTGACTGCCATAAGAGACCTTGTATCTTTTGGCAGTCACAACCAGGTCTTAGGCATCTATTGCATTCCTGGCAAGAGAAAAGTGTTAGTGGGTAGCCATCCCAGCTACCACTCCCTTTAGTTGCTTTCTACACCACACACAACATATGCTGTAGTATTCTTTCTCCCCCACACAGGAATATATGAAAAAGTTGTCTGTAATGTTAGGGTTTTATGGTCTGTTTGTGATGCAGAGAGTCTGCTCCCATGTAAGAAGAGGGGGATATGAGCACAAGAGAGGCAAACCATTGGACATTGGTGTGTCATAGTGCCAATTTTCTATTGTCCTTTATATTTTAACGTTTGTCCTATCATTTGTGAGCTGGCTAATTTTGTGGCGGCAAAAAAAAAAATCAATCGTTAAAATCAGTCGCTAACTTCACGTGCATCCTTAAATAACTTCTTGAATACTGCTGATTTCAATTTACTATGAAGTTGATAACATCTCTATAAAATATTTTCTACTAGAAATAAGGTATTTTGGTTGAAGATGGGCAAGAAGTTCTATGACTCCCTACTCTTCAGTGATTGTGAATAAAATCCATTATTTTCTGATGAATTGTTTGTGAATTGGGGTCATTGATATGTCAAATCTTTTTTTGAGAGAAACTTTCCTCAAGACTTTCTTGTTTCACAGCTTGGATCTTTCGCTCTTTTGGGGTTTCCTCTGTTCCAAAAAATATAACACTCACTTTTATTATCCAAGTTTTTGACTTCCAGATATTCTCTTTGGTGATAATTTTCCATATGTTTATTATGAAGGGGTGTTATACTAAATATTTTTGGGGTACTACCTTATTTTATTTTTATATGGCATATTTACACTCTATTATAGATTCTGTAACATTAATAATAAAAAATCTTTTACGAATGATGGCACTTTAAAACAATTTTGTGAGGTTATTATTAATGACATTGGCAGTCAATGTATAAAATCTTTATCAAAAATTTTAAAATATATATATATATATATATATATATATATATATATATATATATATATATATATATATATATATATATATATATATATATATATATTTATATATATTATATTATATATATAATATATATATATTTATAGTAATATACCGTATATATATATATATATATATCATATAATTATATATATATATATATATATATTATATTATATTATTATATATATATATATATATATATAATATATATAGTGATGGGTAAATGCCCGGACACTTAAGAATTGCAGTTGGTCATTTCTTTTATCTGGGCATTTGTCCAATTTGGGCATTTTAGAGGGCATTTGTACTTTTTAATATTATATATATATATATATATATATATATATATATATATATATATATAATAATATATATATATAATTACTATATATATATTATATATATATATATATATTATATATATATATATATATATAAGGTTACAAATGAGGAATAAGGGAATCTGGCTTAGGATTAATAAATAGGGTATGGTGCCTTTCGTTGCTATTGAAAATGATGTGAGGGGTTGTGGAGGGAGCACTTCGAAAATCTGCATAACATTGGCACTAATGAAGAGATGATAGTGAATGTGTGTGTTGGCTTCAATGTACAAGGAGGATATAAGTATTTTCCGGGATGAAGGTATTTCAGAACGGAAGAGGTAATGGGTAGAGTGAGGAAAGTTGAAGAATGGTAAATCTTGCAGGTATAGATGAATTACTGGTGAAATGTTGAAGAATGGAGGCGAGATGGTGTGATTGATTGGATTTGGAA
>JABUQX010021770.1:50000-66459 GCA_015478945.1 Trachelipus rathkii
AAACCAATTGTTGAAGGGCCCTGGACCATGATTGGTGAATGCTAAATACCACATATATAAATGCTTAAACGTTCCTGTCTGAGTGACGAGAAGAAAAAAGCTGGGATATTTGATGGTCCACAAATACGGACACCCCTCCGTGATGCTGCCTTTGCTACAACAATGACTGTGTTAGAGGCAAGAGCATGGAATGCTTTTTCAGATGTAGCACAGAATTTTCTGGGGGAACAGGAAAGCCGAGAACCACTAACATTGTACAGGCAACTGCTAGGACAGTATTTACATTCTCATGATGTAGAAATGGAGGTATAACCGCTGCACTTACTACATTCTCACCTAAGGAAACTTTTCCGGATACCTAGGCGAATGTATAGTGATGAGCAGGCAGAATGAACGACTTCATCAGATCATAAAGTTCATGGATAGGACCGATACCAGGCGCAAGTGGGATATCAATATGATGGCCGACTATTGTTGGAGCTTAATGAGGATATTCCAGAAGCTATGCACAGTAGATTCGTCTACGAAGAGAAAGTTACTCCCATCTAGCTATGTTTACATTAACTAAACCCATTCCTTTTATTACATTCATTGTTTGTCCCATATTGCTCTTTATTCATAGTTGTATTATATATATATATATCATGTATTAACATATATTCTATCAAAGACATGTATCATATCATTGCGATTTGTTTTTCTCTCATTCATATTATATATATTATATATAATATATATATTATATATATATATATATATATATATAATATATATACTATTATATAATATATATATATATATATATATATATATTATATTACTATATATATATATACCCGTCATACTATATATAATATATATACTACATATAGTATACTATATATATATATATTATATATATATAGTATATATTATATCATATATATATATATATATATATAGATATACTATATATAGTAGTATATATATATATACCTATATATATTGGGTAAAAGCTGTTAGACCAGGCGACCCACACATTTTGAGACCAAAAATTTTCTAAGCTCAAAAAAATTTCTAAGTTTAAGTCTATGCGTTTTTTAGTAAAATTGTTTAGTGGCAAGCTTCTGGCATCATTTTCAGAAGCTTGCCACTAAAGAAATTTTTCTATTAATTAAAAAAAAAAGCTTAACTTAACTTTTCTGAACTAGAGCAGATTTTTGAACTGAGGAAATACCAATAGTCGATGATAAGAATTACGCCGCTCCTACAGCTTTACTTATACTATGTATATGTATACTACTCATACGATATATATGTAGCAATTATAATTATATATAAATATACTTAGTATAAGGCCACTTACTCGCTGCAAGGCGATGTATATATAGTTGAACATATACTAGTTTAGGTATTATTATATATAGATATACGTATTGATATCTGAAAGAGATATAGTTACTATCTACGTATTTAGTATATACTACGGGTATTACTAGCTACAGATACGTAAGACGTGGTATAGGGGTATAGCGTAGCGTATATATAGTTAATATATATATAATAAGTTATATATATATATATATATAGTTATATATGATATTAAGTATATATATACCGTCTACTTAGCGACTACCAGAAAATGCATACCATTGATATATATCAGTTTATATATATATATAGTATTATAGTATATATATAGTATATATAATATAGTTATATTATATATAATATATATATAATATATATATATATATATATATATAAGTAATATATGTAATCAGCATATAGATATATAGTATATAGTATAACTTATATATATATCCAGTATTGTGATAGACACCCTCTTAAAAAAGGTAAAAATCGATAAAATTTTACAAATCTGTGTTACACACATATATCTCACAGATGCGATGTGATATGCAAAAACCAATTAGCTACATTTTTGGAATCAGCACACCAATAATCAATTGTGAAACCCTGTCCAAGAAATGTCATGTTTACCAGTGTTATATACCCAGTCAGTCAAAAATAAACAAAAAGCTAAATAAAAAGATGTCCTACTACCTATACCAAACCATTCACATATTAAAAACTCAAGTTAAAATGAAATTGAAAAAGTTCTCGTTAGTTAAAGATATTAGAACTCATACAACTTCATCTCGAATAAGCTTGTTAAGGTTAAATATTACCACCACACCAGCAGTTCTCAATCTGGAAGTTATAACCTATTTCTTGTGGCTTTATAAAAAATTTCCTCCTGTTCTAAATATTCTTTCACTTTACGACTGATGAAGGTGGAGCTGAAAGGTATTTTATGCTAGTTTTTTTTCAAAGTTGCATAAAACTTATTTCCCAGTGATTTTCCTACCATATTGTAAGGGAATATCATTATCTACACTGGTCAAAAGTATGCAAACTTACATATTTGTTCAATTTTTAAGGTAATTCCGTATGTAGCCTTGTACTTTTATGTACAATAATCCATCATCAGCCAAGCAATGGGAGCGCTACTTTTATTCACTCACACTTTTCTTTGTCTGTAGACTGATTTGATTGCCACACATTATTTCCTTTAAAACAAGTCACAATTTAAAGAAGTGAAAATGGAACCCCTATTCATTACTTTCGACTTTCCTCACCTTCCGTGTGAGATCAGTTCGTGTGTCAGCAGATCTAGAGTCAGAGCAAATTTTCATGGCATGTTCTTTCATCATTTCTCTATCAGGTATACCACGACTCCAATGATATTGTATTTTAGACAGAATCCATGCTCTGATCGTGCTCAATATAGCTGGAAAACCGTACTCGATTAGGCTTGGATGATAATGCTGCCAGACTCATATAGAAAGCGAGTTGTGGGCACTCACACACAAAGCAATTCGTTCATCAAGCAATGAGTGAATATAACAATGAGGCTTCTGTTACTATATACTTAAATACGGTCTGATTTCACTCCGTGAAAGGCGCTCTCTATTCTCATTATCGCGTGATGTAGTATCTATATGCTAGCGAGAGCCAGGATTCGGGGCTACATCTACTGTATACCTATCATCTGCTAAGTTTTATTGCTTTCTAGATCTGACCCTGCTTATGCTTAAGTCTACATGTAATTAACTTTGAAGATTTATCGGCTAAAATTGTAAGGGACTATCTTTGGGCGTCACTGTTACCGTCACTGCTTCACGGTTTAATGCTATGTTGTTAAGTCGATGGTTTCAATGGTCTAAGTTAAACTGTGATATAGTTTTGCCATACTGAAAATTCAGTACTAGACATTTTCTGATTGTAATACATATTCAAGCGAGTATTATAGTATGGATTAGGAACTTTTTTGTTGACAGAACTCAATCTTTAAGCATATCAAGGTGTCCTATGTTACCTAGCATGCTAGAAATCTTTTGCTTGAAAAATTTCTCATCGCATGCTTTGACATTAATGCGCCGATCAGGCCTGCATGCATCTGTAAATTTTACAGCTTATGAACACAGTCTCTACCTGACTGTTGTGCTGAGATGGTGAACAAGGAGAGAGCATTCATGCCAATCCTCTGCAAAGTAAATAAAATAACTGTTGTAACATGATCTGTTCTGACATTCTATTATAGATATCGTGCGCTCTGATCTATGGAACGATGGTGAACTAGTCAGCAAATGCAACACCATGTGAATTAAAAACATTTTTGGACAAAATTGAATAAGAATTTATCCTTATACTCCTGCGTCTGGGAGCACCTCTAGCTGCAAGCTACTATTCATATCGTCCTTCTTCTTCGCCCTGGGCACGATTTATTATCAGCTACCAAAGTGTTTGTCCATATATCCGTATCAGTAAATGAATTCTATTTTTTAGAATATTGAAAAATGTCAAAGGCCCTTATAGGATCTGACAAATGACAAAGATTTTCGCCATATTGGCTACAAAATTTGGCTATATTTTTATTTTTTTGGAAAATAAGTTTCTAAAATTTCAATTTGTAAAAAAGAAATAACTTTCCCTTTTGATGGTAATTTTGTTTATAAAGCTCAATATTCAGCCCGAATAGTTCGGCAAAAAGCCGAATACCGAATATTCGGTATTTTGGCCGAATAGGCCGAATACCGAATATTCGGCACATCCCTAATATATATATATATGGTATATATATATACCGTATACTTTTATTTTTTTACTTTTTTCGAACTTTTTATTATCTTCGTGATGAAATTATATAGTGAGATTGCAAGTTAGTTTTAATTTTGTTAGTATACGATCGCTTGTGTGTGTAGGTGTGAGTGAGTGTGTGTGCGTGTGTATGTGGATTGAGTAAACATATATATATTAGTTTTAACTATTAGTAATTACTGTGTGAGTGTGAGTTTGTGGGTGTTTGTCTGTGTGTGTGTGTGTGAGTGTGTGGCTCTTCGAATGACTGGTCAGAGTAGATGTGTAGGTGGGTGCAGGCGGGGGTTTTCCATTGACTTTGCCAACGTGCGTGGCCTATTTGCTAACCACGAATCTGTGGAATATCACCTTTCTAACTCTCAGCCTAACATTTTATTATTGTCTGAGACTCAGCTTGCCAGGGATTCTTTTGCAAATAAACTTAATATCTCCAACTATAACTTTTTCTATAATTTCTGACTGAATGTTGGAGTTTGTGCCTATATAAACATATACACTCCTGTAACACGTCTCGAGAATCTTGAATCTCCTAACTTCGATGTTCTATGGCTTAAAATCTTTCTCCTTACTACTATCATTATCTTGTGTTTCTGCTACTGCTCCCCTAATGGAACAGATTTTCTCGTTCTTTTTGACTATCTTACTACTTCTCATGAGACTGTTACTTCTTCCCATCCAAATGCAGAGGTCCTCTATTTAGGGGATTTCAACATACACCACACTGAGTGGTTGGGTTCCTCTCACACTGATGCAGGTGGGGAGGAGGTTCCAAATACATTTCTAGTAATTCTCAACGATCTGTCGCAACAGTTACATTAACGGAACCCACACATATCCCAGATTCCGACGCCTAACCAAATTCTTGAACACGCGGTCGGACTGTCATGTTTCACCACTACGCTTCTCGCTGTAAACATACACCAGTCTTTCCTCCGTATTCTGGTAACTCGTGAGCCACATCTTATAGCTCGTTAAGTTTTGAAGTACTTTTCTCTCCAGCAGCTCCCATATGCCCGATAGTAGAATTTCTGGCACTTAAATCGAGCTAATTGGGGGTGGCATGGGCATCGCTTGTTCTCGGCGTAACTTACTCTGTGGCAAGGAAATCCTGCTGTTTGACTGCAGAGGGATGCATTCGGGTAACCGCTGAAAAGCAATAGGCGGCCCGTAGATCGCGAATGGGATGAGCGGGTTCATTCCATCTGTCAACTAAATGCCTGTTTTCTCCTCAAGAATCCATGGTCGAGTGGAAGCGCTTGTTCTCGCTGCCATTTCACGGCAGGAGAGGAGGACAGTGCGTATCGGGCATGGAAAGAGAACTCTCGTTCTCCTATCCACTCCTTACTAAATTTCATTCTTTCGCGGGAATCGTTGCGAGGGTGTACTATTCGTCAGGCTAAAGCGCTCTTGTCATTAAATGAAGGTTGGCGCACGCAGTCTGCGTTGGTTCTGCCTACTTGATAAAAATTTCTGGTCCGTCTGCAAAAACATCCTCGCAACAACTTTGTAATCTACCTGGTTCCTGCCCCTTTGGGCTCATGGACGGTTCTTGTTGTGCTGGGTAACTGCTCGCTTCTGATAAAAAGGCCAATCTCTCGTTCTGCCTGTCCTTTTTTTCATCTAATTCTACCCTGGGATGATTCTGACATGTCCTCCTCCTCACTCTCCCTCAGGTTTCCCATGCGCGCTTACCTTGTGAGTCACCACCATGATTCGTGTGCATTAGATCCTGAGATCTATGAACGCCAGAAAGGCTAGTGGCCCCTGTTGGCCATTCTCCTCCCCGTTTTTGAGGGAGTGTGCTTATGAGTAGCGCCTGTCCTTGTTCAACTCTAGACTCTACGTATTGTGCTTAATACTAATACTGTTCCTCAGTGCTGGAAGCGAGCGCTGCTTTGTCCACCGGATCCTGAAAAAAAGGTAGCCGTTCTGATCCTTCAAAACTATCGCCTCCGTAGTAGCCGTCTCACTTGTATTCTATGTGAAAGTCTGTTGAAACTCTTTCGTTAATTTCCTCATTTCCTGGGATCGATCTTGAGAGTCTTGCATTCCCTTTCTATCAGGATCGATCCGAGCTTATGGCTTATGCGACGTCGAGGTCAACTGGTGACATGGTAACTTTTCCTATCTAACTGGATTAATGGTCTTTGGCCCTTAGGGATTATGGAGAGTCTTGCGCGTGGTGGCGCGTTGACATATCCGAAAGGCTTCGGGTTGACCCGGGCGAGCGCGTGTGAGTGGCACCGTGTCGCTGGCTCATCGGCAAGCTCCCTTCTTTTGGGTTTCCTCCTCCCTCCTTTTCTTACTCATGTGTCTAGTTTCTCTGGCCGGATCGCTCCACATACGATCAGCACTTGTTGATGGGAGGCGTCCTCTTCTCGCCGTTTCCTGTTTAATTGTTGGGGTGTTTCACTCAAAGGTTCGTGTTTTTATCTCCAACTTTATTTAAGTAAGGTCCTACTTTGTCAGTCAACGATCTCCTCAGCTGACTTCTAACCTCTCTGTTCACTCTGTGCGCGGATTTTACTCCGCGACAAAGAGAAAGTGAAGTTTAGGGCACCCGCTGAGGGCCGAGGAATAACCTGATTAGAATATGCGGCCTACTACCTAACTAAAAAGTAATACATATATTACATCTATAGACTGGATAACCTTGTAATTAAACAGAAAAAAGTGAAAAGAAATGATTAGATGGACGCTAAAGTAACGTTACTTTTAACTTCAGCGATGTTCTTTCTTTTCCTTGTTTTTTTAAAAAAATGACGTTATCGAAATCCTCGTTCTTTGGTCACCCAGGAAAATAAATGATGGTAACATAAGCAGTGGGCTGGTGGGGCATGCGGCAGGCGGAAGCTCCCAGTGACAAGCGATTTGGTGGTAAGTGTGGTTGGTTAATCACTCACAACCCATTCTCTCACACATGCAAAGGCCGCACTCATTCAAATTCTTAAAAGTTAGTAATTAAAAGAAAAAATGTTTTATTTGTGTACATTATGATAAAATCTTCAAGCAGCAACAACAGCATCTTCAGATTCAAGCAGCAAAAATAAAAAACATCGAGAAAAGAAAAGACCTGTGGACATATGTACAAAAGATTAGAAAAAGAAAGTTAAAAAGAGCTTACATAAAATATGTAATCATACATTAAAAAAAACTTACGGGTTCCTCATTCTTCTATTCATCCTGGGGACTTGTACCCCTCAACTGATTTCTAGCAACTCATTATAATATTATATACAAAAACAAAAACAAAATCAAAATAATCTTTCAAAAATATGCTTTGATCTGGAAAAATAGCAACATTGTAATAAAATAAAATATTCTAGCTACAAAAAACAAAAAAAAAACATTCACACACCCCACTCACCACCTGAGCGAGTGGGGAAGAGGAATAAATAATAATAATAATAATAATAGAGGAAAAGATGGGGTGGAGGAAAACCTTCCGCTGGGCAAAACCCTGCGGAAAGGAACCCCCCACACACACCTCCCCCCTTAAATCCTCCACCCCACACACCCACATCACTCACACTACGAGCCCCAAACACCCGCACACACCACCAGCCCTTTGAGGATCCCGTCTTTTCTTCTCAAAAACTAACTCTAAACCTTCACCATTTTTTTTTTTTTTTTTTTTTTTTTATTTTTTTTTTTTTTTAACCCTTCACCAATCCTAAACTAAATTATACTAAACATACTAAAACATACTCACACTATACTAAAACTTACTCACACTATACTATACAAACTAAACTATCAGCTATCATACATTACATACACTAAAGAAATGAGAAATAAAAGGAATATAGTAGAAATACAAATAAAGTCAAAGAAGGGGCCCAAACAGGGACACTCCAGAAGTGCTTAAGGCCCCTTTCGCTTCTTTCGTTCTAACATTTTTGATTGCACCCATTCCACATTCAACACTGGCTTTCCACTGGCTCTAGTACACGGCCTTTCATACACATTCATCAGGGTTTCACCTTCATTACAAACTTCTTCTAATATCTCACCATCATCTGCTTTATCCTCATCTTCAAGCAATTGCTGAGCTTTCTCTACCTCTGTTATCCATATCTCCTTCCTTTCATCTCTTTCACTCTCTTGAAACCCTAGGAAACTACTACTTTCTCTTATACCTCTAACAATGTTATCCAGAGTCATTCTAACATCTTTGCAAAAACTGTCCACATCTACTCCAAAACTTTCAAAACCTTCAAAATCACATTCACTCTGCAAACTTTTAAACAATTCCACAATACTATCCTGAATTACCTCTACTCTCACAGACCTATCCACTTCCATCAAGTTCCCACCAAAGGGATCATCATCCAGCCAAAACCCAACAAACGATTCCTCTCTAAATTGTTCCTTATCTGCTTTAGACTTTTCATCAAAATCTGGAACTACTTTCCGAGTCTTTCTCCTCTTGGATTTCCTACCTTTCTTTTGTACAAACACAATCTCTTTATCATTCAACTCATTCATTCCACTATCATTCTTTAACCAACTTTCATTCTCCTTCCAAACCCCATATGCAGGATGCAGAACCAAATATTCAGGAGGCATTCTCCAAAGTCTTAACTGCTTCTGATGAGCCCTAACCTGACTTATGTCACCATTTTCATTCACTCTTTCTAGCACATACGTCAAATCATTCGACCAGACTTGTTTCACCTGAAAAGGACCCACATACTTATCATCCATCTTACTTTCATTCGTTCTTCCAATCACAATCTTTTCTTTAATAACCCAATCCCCTACTTTGAAAGATCGAAACTTTTCATTTGCTTTCCTCCAGTACTGCTTTCCACTCTCAGGCAACTGCACCTTTTCATTCATACTACCATCAAATTTTAGCAAAAACTCCCGTGGAGATGTACCCAAGCTGGAATGCAACGTGCTATTATATGCAAACAAGACTTTCCCTAAAACCTGATCCCAACCATACAAGTCTTCACTCATCATTCGCAACATTTCACACAAAGTCTTACCAGTTCTTTCAGCCAATCCATTCGACGACGCCATATAAGGAGTTATCATCACATGCTGAATCCCATGCTCTTTCAACATTCTTTCAAAACATTCACCCCTAAACTCTGGTCCATTGTCAGACAAAATCTTTTGTGGCCTTGCAAACATCATAGGAAAAAGATTCATGCTCACTACATTTGCAACATTCGCACTAGTTTTATTCTTTAAAGGTGCAGCAAAAGCATACTTGGATCTATGGTCTACCATCACAATCATACCCACATTCCCACGACTCGTTCTAGGCAAACTCACACAATCAACAGCAACTAGTTCAAATGGTTCATTCACTTCTATTTTTGTAATAGGGGGACGCACAATCTGACTTTGCCACTTTCGCTTCTGACACCGTTCACATGTGGTAGCAACATCCACAGCTACTCGAATTAAATAAGGATGGAAAATTACATTCTTCATCAAAGCTACCAACTTTCGCTTCCCCGGATGACCATATGCTCTATGCATGACAATTACCAGTCCAATCATTGCATTCAAAGACATCACAGGAACACAACCCAGACATTCATCTTTTGCCATTTTTACAAAACACAAGACATCCTCATCAATCATAAACCTATTCCTATACCTAGCAAAGTCATTCAGTTCCTTAGGCCATTCACTCACATTCTTACTTTCTTTAACACATTTTTTCAACTCTTTTATTTCTGAACTCATCTGCTGCATTTCCCAAATATCATGATCACTCAAAACCTCATTTTCATCTCTTGTATCCAATTCAATCACTCCAGCAAATGCCATATCTAATCTCTCGGATTCATCCATACAAAATGTTGCAATACATTCATCTCCTTTAACTAAAGAATTACCAACCATATCTACAACTAATCTATTCTCACTCAAAAAGTCCATGCCTAACAAAAAACAAAAAGGTAAATCAACATCATTCATCACCAAGCATACCTGATTCACTGTAACTACTCCTGGACTACCTACCGAAAATTTAATTTCAACTGCTTCAGAAACACTCACTTCATCCTGCCCTAAGCCCCGAATTCTTAACCGAACTGGTACTACTTTCAAATCACTCACCCTTCCTTATTAACGTCATTATTACCACACTTTTACATTTTACTAACACCTTAACTGTGCCCAGAGTATCCAATTAAAACCACATAAAATTTCCTATAATCATTACTTTTAAATCTTACAGTCATACACTATCGCCAGTGAATACAATCCTCTCCTGCTACCTTATAACTTATACTTCCTTCACTATGGACTTCACAATCAACACCACATTCAACTTCAGATTCATACACCACAATCTTGTTTAATTCACCATCTGATTCATCCATTATTCTCTCATAATTCTTTCTCTCCACTACCCAATTATAATGACAGTCATCTAAGCATTGCAAATGTAGCACAAATATACACTCCTTTTTCCTCAGTTTTTCTGACTTATACACAATCGGTTTCTCACAACCATAATGTACATACACTGTCACTCCATACAACTCACTCACTACTACTAATACATTCTGAATAGGTTTAACCCCAGGCTGACACATACTCTCTAATTCTTTCTTATAATTCCTAACTTTCATGATTCCTAATTTTTCAGGGTGTTTAACACATTCATTCATAACTTCCTTCCTTAAAGCATTCACATTTTCTGGCAAATTACATTTTAAACCCACTTCCCTCAAATCTTTCAATCCATATAAAATACTTTCAAACATCGAGTCACCTCCCCCTTTACTCTCTTGTAACTTTAATAAACCTTTAGGCAAATACTCCAGATTCAAACTCTGCTCTTCTTCCTCATTCGCTCTAGTCATTCGTGACAATCCATCAGCAATCACATTACTTGCACCAGGTGTATATACAATCTCATAATCAAACTCACTCAAATCCTCTTTTGTTCTTGCAATCCTATTATCCACTGTTTGCATACGGTGCAGATATACCAAAGGTTGATGATCCATTCGTACAATAAACTTCACACCATACAAAAATCCTTTAAATGCTTTCACACAAAATCTAATAGCAGCCAACTCTCGCTCAATGGTTGAATACTTCCGCTCTGCAGTACTGAAGGCTTTTGATACGTACCCAATCACTCTTCTAACTTCTACTCCATTCACCTCTTGTACCTGTGACAACCAACCTCCCATGCAAAATCCACTAGCATCAGTATATAACTCAAGGGGATTAGCATTCATACTATAGTTTGGATAAGCCAGTTCCAAATCATTCATCACACATTCTTTCAACTTTTCAAAAGCCTCAATCATTCTATCATCCCACACCAAAACAGTCTTACCTTTCATTCCAGTCAGTTCAGTTAAAGGCTTAGCAATCCCTGAACACCCCTCTATAAACTTTCTCTGAAACTCTATCAATCCTAAAAATGATTTCAACTCTCGCACAGTTCTGGGTCTCGGAAACTCACATACTTTCTTCATATACTTTGGAGATTTCAGAAGACCAGACTCACTCACAACATGTCCTAGAAACTCTACATTCTTCTTAAACCATTCACACTTTGCAGGTTTCACTTTCACCCCAACATCCCCTAATGTTTCAAGCACATCTTTTACCATACTCAAATGTTCCTCATATGTTTCAGTCATAATCAAAATGTCATCTATGAACACTAGTACATTATTCTTCCACTTACTCAACAAACCCCCAATTGCTCTCTGAAATGCTGCAGGTGCATTCGCTAACCCAAAAGACAATCGCTTCCATTCATAATGCTTTCGTGCCGTCGAAAAAGCTGTCACAGGTCTAGCAGATGCTTCAAGAGGCATCTGATAGTACCCCCTAACCAAGTCCATCTTTGTAAACACTTTCATCCCATACATTGAATATACACATTCAGAAATCATGCACATAGGAAATCTATCTTTCACTGTTCTTTCATTCACCTTTCTATAGTCTACACACAATCTCAAACTTCCATCAGGCTTTCGGATAGGTACAATCGGACTATTCCATGGTGATTCACTTTCTTGCAAAACTCCCGCTCTCACTAACTCTTCACACTGGGTCTCAATCTCGTCAGTTACAGGCTTAGGGAAACGTCGTGGTCGCTGGTAAATAGGAGTCGAGTCAGTCAGTATTATACGAAATTCAGACAACCTTGCATTCCCAATGTCATTATCACCCTTACTTAATACATGCTTACATTCATACAAAGTTTCAATCATTCTTTCTTTTTCCCTATCAGTCAACTGATCTCCTATATCTAACTCACTCAGCAACCTCTCTCTTGTCCATTCCTTATCCTTTTGCAACTGTGATCCCTCGACACCATTACTTGCATAGCACTCATACCTCTCCCCATCTAAGCCTTCAAACAAGTCACATTCATCTACAACTGTATACATTCGTCCCAACAGATCACCATTTTGAATTGCTCTAAGCTTCTGCCCTCTTTTATCTGGTCTCACTTGCACATAAACAAAAGGGTCATCTACATTTAAAATACCATCATACACATGAGCCACTCTTTTAACTTTCACCTTGGCAAAGCTACCATCTATCATAACCATTGAACTCTCAAGCATACCTTCCCCAACATCTTTCTTCCATGCCACTTTAACTTTCTTAGGCTCATTTGAATCAAACTTAACATTCTCGCTTGCATACACTTGATATCCTTTCAAATATTTCCGATCTTTCTGGTTTGGGAATTTTAAGAATACTCCCCACTCTTCCCCTTCTTCTGGATCTGTACCCCTAATATATCTCCTTGCTGGATCTATCATCAGCCTATTAATCTTAAGAAAATTTACCCCTAAAATCATATCATAGTTACTGCTATCCTTATCTAATACAAAATACTCACACTCTTTCATAGGAACTCCAGCCATACTTACTTTTTCATACACAGAACCCAAAATACTGACAGGCACCATACCAAGACCTTTAATTTGTTCCCCATCTATCTCTCTCAGCTGGGCCCCACACAACTGAACTCTGTCAAACACATCCCTAAATATTAGATTTTTACCACACCCACTATCAAGCAACGCATCAACTTCTATTCCTCTGATTTTCACTCTCACACTCATGCAGTGACTAGGTTTTATACCATCATTTATACCAAAGAAAACATTCATAACTGATAAACCCACTGTCACATCTCTTTCAGTCTCACTTGTATTAAGTGGGGCCCCACACGTACACTTGGACCCCACACCTAACATGTTTCCCGACCCAGTAGCAAGTTGACGTTCCACCTCTTCTTGAGAAGCTTGTTGGCGTTGAGGCATCGGCTGACTTACCTGTGGGTGCTGAGGTAATGGTGAAGTAACCTGCTGCACCGGTGGTCCAACCATTGAATAGGTCACTGGAATTCCTGGTGACCCTTGGCTAAACCCTGGATGACCTACATTCCTTAGATTCGGACAATACCTTCTAACATGCCCCAACTGCTCACACTCAAAACATTTACTCTTGGGATTCCTACATTCATACACAAAATGTCCTACTCCACCACATCCAAAACACGATCTCATTCTTTTCCTGCATGCAGCTATTGTATGACCAGGCCTTTTACAATAACTACACCCCGCTTGCTGCCATTCATTCACATTCCTTCCACTCTCATTCATTCTTTGCATCCTCTGTCCCACAGCTGCTTCTCTCTCATTCCCATAATATACGGTAGGTCTTTCAGCAACATTTCCACTCTCTCTGTTATTCATACCATTATCCTGCCGGTGGTTACTTGTACTATAATTCCTACCTCCCATTCCTCCATTCATTTCTCCTAAACATTTCCTAACTACCCTTGTAACTACATCTTCTAACGAATGATCCATCACAGCATCCCTGTAAGATTTATGAACTGCCACACTCGCTTCGTTCTTTCATTCATAGTCTGTTTCCCTTCTCGTTCACTGCGCCAATCATACCAACCCTGGCTAAAATTCCTCCCCATCTGTACTTCTACTTTATCCTTAATCTTTGGGTAATATTTCCCTTCTTCATCAAACGGTCTATCTTCCAGCATTTCTAAAATCTCTCCCCACTTTAACCTATCAGATCCCAAACGCATTTTCTCTTTCCTTTTCAGGTGAAACCATTCAGCCACCTGCTCTGGAACAGTATCTAAAAACTTTCTTACAAGCGCTTTCGATTCATCTATACCTTCATTTCCATCTTCTGGAACGCCTCAGGTCTTCTTCGATCTCCTTCTAAACACTCTCTCCTTTACTTCTGCTTTTTCAAAATCATCCTTTCTCTTAAATCTTATACTTCCTCTTACTCTTGCCACCTGATCACATACACGTTCTTTCACCACATCATACTTTACTGGACCCACACTGGTTACATTCTTATAAAACTCTAAAATTCTACCTTCCATACACTCTCCAAGCTCTTTCACCCAATAACCCGGATGATCTGGATACTTATGCCTACAATAGTTTTCAAACTCATCAAAAAACTCATTTACATTTCTACTACTATACACATTAAACTTTTCTATTCTAGGAACCTCTCGTATCAAAATTCCCTTATGCACTTCCACACTAGAACTTTCACTCTCAGATTCAGACTCATCTTCATAACTCATGTAATCATTCTTGCCTGTTCATCTTTCTCACTCAAATGGAGTTTCTTCCTCACTAACACAGTATTTTTGCTCTTTACCTTCCCTTCTCATCTTTATTTTTTTTCTACTTATTTGCTTTTACTAGTTTTTTCTCAACTTTTAATTTCATTTCTCCTTTTCAAGTTTTTCATCCTTGGGAGTAGAATGAATTTTTCTCCCTTCTTTATCTACGGTCTCCAAACCTCCTAAAGCTCCTTCCTGTCCATTCGGAAAACTAGTTACACTCAGTCTTTCATCAACTACATTAATTCTGGGCTATTCTTAGCTTCAAGACTTGTGCAAGAAACCGTTCCTTATTGTTCAAACTTTCCATCTTTTCCACACTTCTCCCCACTGCCTTCTTCTCCCCCACACTTTCGTAAGAACAGATCAACTCTGGCCTATTTCCTCTCTACTCTCTAACTTCCTCATCGATGCTCTCTCTCCCTGTTATCATAAAGCTCGTCTTAGCAACCTCTGAATTCCTCCTCTAGATCAACTCTATGATCATACTTGCGACCTCTGATCTTCGCAGACGTTCTCTCTGCACCTCAAAAGCGCCCCACGTTTGGGCGCCAAAAAGTATGTCGCGGACTTTCACTCGGACAAAAGAAAAAGTATAGGCGCACCCCTGGAGGGCAGAATAATATTAGAATTAACCTACTAATCCTAACCTTAAAAAATACTATACCTTTAAACTATAACCTGTAATTAATACAAAAATGAAAAAAATAATAGATACGCTAAATAACTACCTTTTAACTTCAGTGATTCAGTGATTTCTTCTTTTCCTTGTTTTCTTTAAAAAAATACTTAAGAGGATGGAGGGCTTTGGTCCACCCAGGAAAATATGCTTGGTAACATAAGCAGTTGGGCTGTGGGGCATGGGCAGGCGGGAAGACTCCCAGTGGACAAGCGATTTGTGGCCAAGCTGTGGTTGCGTTAATCACTCGCCAACACATTCTCTTCAACATGCAAAGGCCGCACTCATTCAATTTTTCATAAAATTAGTAATAAAAGAAAAAAATGTTTGAGTATGTATACAAACTAAACTTCAAGCAGCAGCATCATCCGTTTGAAGCTACTTAAATATAATATATATAATATATATATATATATATATATATATATATATATATATATATATATAATATATATATATTATATATATATATATATATATTATATATATATATATATATATATATATATATATATATATGACGAACAAATAGAAAAAAATACAAATTCAAAAACTTTGATGCGGCCTAAAAGTAGAAAAAGGGAAAAATAAAATCATGGAAGTTTTGTGATTATTAAAAACTTTTTTAAAACTTGTTATAAAAATAGAATCATTGTTACTATTAATAATAACAACATCTTGGATTGAAGATGTTCATATATTTAACATTTAACTTTATTTTCAAAATTTATATTAAATTTAAATTTTTATAATTTTCATATATTTATATATATATATATATATATATAATATATATATATATATATATATATTATATTATATATATATATATATTATATATATTAATATATATTATATATATATATATATATATATATATCAGCACCTTACCTTTGTGTTGGTTATTAACCAGGGAAGGATTGAAAAAAAAATTACTAGGATAGGGTCAAACCAAATCCATAAATTAATCTAACATGCATAAAACGTCACCTTGTTATCATCTCTACTTCTAT
>JABUQX010021771.1:0-5000 GCA_015478945.1 Trachelipus rathkii
CTAAAAGTAAATCGGCTTTGAAGCCACAAAGAGAGTCGTCAAGGACAATGAAATTTACAGGAACCAAAATGTGTTTAATGTGGATGTGCAAAATTGTGGTACCAATTTGGTTGAATGTGTCCCCTGTGATGGACTTCAAAACAATGGGAGTTTTTATTAATGGGATGTTAATGGCATATTTGCTTTCTAATTCTGAGATGAGGGAATGTCTAATGAGAGAGGAGTTTGATCCGCTGTCGACCAAAAAGCGTTTATTGTGTAAGGTATAAGAGTCAAAAGATATATCAGTATCTAGAAAATAAGCGGGTCCTATGAGCGAGTGATATGTTGCCTTTTCATCTTTGATTGTGTTTGTATTGTTGGCAAATGATGAAGAGAAACTTAGCTCCGGTGGGATAGTGCTTTGAGAAATACTGTGTTTAGTGCTTGAAGTTGGAAAAGAAGATGATTTGGTTTGAGATAAAGTGATATCAGAGTCTACTATAGGTGTGGTTTGAGTAGAAAGATTTGAAAAATCAGGTGTTGAGAAAGAAGTTATTTTGATGAGATTTAAATTTATGTTTCTGTGGGGAGTGTGTGGATTCGATTCTTTTTTCTCTAATATGAATTAATTAATGGGTGGTATCTGCGTTTGAAATGGACCATTGGGCGTCATTATGTGAAAGAGGAGCGAATAAGTTCTAGCTTAGAGCAGAGGAGAGAGAGAGCTCATTTTTGATATATAGAAGTGAAATATTATAACTATGAGAGGAACTAAAATGGAGGAGTGAGGCTGGTAAATATTTATCAGATGGATGGTTCTGAGGAATAAACTTATCTTTGCATCCAGAAACATGAGTGTGAGTATCTAATAAAGAGTCTGAAAACAATGCCTCACTAAAATTTAAAAAAAGGTATCTGAGGAGTCATTTTGAGTGGAAGAGGGAGGGGGAGGTGGAGTGCCACAGTGAGAGAGACCCGTCTGGAATGATTTGGGCGGTCTTAGAAGGTAAAGAGAAATCGTAATAGTAGAAATATTAATAGGAGTGGGGAGAGATCATAGTTTTTCATCAACACAGCGAAAGAATTTGTGGAATCTTTAAATTGGAATGGATACATACTGACAGAACTAGAGGAAGTGTTTTGAAAACTATGCTGAAAATGTTGAAAATTTAGGCACCAAATTTGTAATTATAAATTTACATGATTCCTATCTAAAAGTAAATTTGGAGTAATATTATCTATTCTAGGGTGTGCTCCTGCTGTAATATTACTCTTTGTCATTGCTCTACATTAGTATTCTTTACGTCTGTAGGGTTGAAAAAGAATGCTTTCGACCCACTATTTCAACCATCAACTGTTTATATGATGTCCCATAACCAAAATTATGCCTAAGAGTGCTATGTGATATGCCTACAGCCTCGCTGTTCTTAACCTTCGCATCCTCTGTGCATATTTTATCACATTTTTCCAACCCTCTATTTCCTTCCTGATGCTTCATCTGCGCTGAAGCAAGATCAATATCAATGCATACACTTTCATTTCTTTCCTCATTTTCCGTCCTATATGCGGCATTTTGTGCTAAGCTGGAGTCATCCAGACTTATGTCATATATATCACTACTACTTTCACTGTCCGCAATTGCGGTTGTGGCTTGAGAAGGGTTCCTATCCCACATCCTAGTATTACTAAAACGGGTGATAGGGTTACCCTTAGTGAGGTGTGAAAGCTCTGAGTCGGATTTTCCATTTACGTCATGTTCTACTTGAACTGTTTCTGTACCCATAGGTATTACTACCTCATTAAAATTATTATTAATATTAAAAGAAATATTATTATTAGTATTAGAAAAGGTATTATTGTTAAAATTAGAAATATCATTAAAATAAATATGATTATAAATGTTACTTCCATCTTTTGGCAATGGGCCAAAAGTAGGGTTAAAAACCTGAACCTTAGTTAAGTGATGAGATGTTTGAGCATGAGAACCTCTCGGAAAGGAAGCATTTTGATTAATAAACTATTATTGTTTATTAAAACCTACAGATCCATCCGACAATCTTATTTGGTACATTCTCTGGAACGGCTAAGGATACATCATCATCTGCAGCATCCAGAGCTGAAAAAATTAAGAAGAAGAAACATTTGCCCCTATCTAGTATCTATGGTGTGCTTTATGAGCTAAGAAGAGACAGCAGTGGCGGGGATTTCAGTATTTCGCACACTCAATACTGCTGACATTAAACTATTGCAAATGTGTCGAATTATTGATTCTCTATTCACAGAAGGGGAGGTTCTCCAACTTGCCTGACCCTCCTTATAGGAAAAATTACTGCCCATTTGGTCATCTGTGTAATAATTATCATACTCATTCATCATAATACATAGACTGTTGTTGCGAATCATATTGGTCATCTGGGGCTTCGTATCGTCGTAATGCAGGTGGTGTGGGCCTGCCATTGTGCATATGTGGTTCTGGCTTTTTTTCCATGCAGAACACACATGATTTTTGATCGGTTTTTGCTGGTAGTTAGATTTGGGGTTATGGTTTTCACGTCCTTGATAGATTTTCTGATATACCGGTTCCATCCATACATTATATGATAATATTCTGTTTAATCTGCTCAGTTTATAGGGCGTGCTTCAGTGGAGATATTAGTGTATTTGAGATTCCATTTTGAGTCTTGCATTTGGTTTCGACCTCATACACGCAGTAGTTTTTCAGAACAATCTTCGGAGTACGGGTCAAAAAGGACAAAAGCGGAGGTGGAGTGGCCTGCCGCTCGCAGTGATAGCAGCATTTGGCCGTTATGGCGGGGAGTGGAATTCTGTCTAGGCTGTGAAACAAGGGCCTGACGGCTTTAGCATAATTGTTGAAAGGTCTTCTTTGATAGTTTTGGGGGGTTTGTTGAAAATTTTGGCGCTGGGGAAAATTTTGAGGCTTGGGAGTGAATGGAGCAGCTTTTTGGAAATGAATATTTGCTTGAGGGACAACCATTTTGATTGGATTATTTAGTCTGCCTTCGGACCTCTGCAAAAACTCTTGGATTTGGTCAGTGATGTCCAGGTTTGGGTTGTAGAACTTTTTGAAATCACGGCGATAAATATCAGGTTTTTCAGGTAACAAAGAACCAATATGCAAAAATGCAGTGGCAGTGATGAGCCTTTCGTCTGGTTGGAAAGCGACACCGAAGTTGGAGAGTGTATCATAAAGCTCTGTGTATAATTGTTGCAAAGAGAGAGCCACAGAACTAAGGGAACGGTCTTCTGCCCACTTGAAGTTTCTTATGCGTAACATAGCGTCAAGAGAAGAAAGTGGTTTATCAGGAAATATTAGTGCCTTTATCTTGGCCATGAAAACTTCCAGGGTAGGGACATTGAAAATTTGTGGCTTTGCGATTAAAAATTGCCTCACCTCAGAATCAGGGTCATTGCTCACCTGATTCAACGCCTGGGCCAATTTGGTTGCTTCAGAGACACAGTGCTTTAGTTGAATGTTCTCTCGGACGTTTATCTCCCAAGTGGAAAGAGACGGACCTTTCCATTTGCCGTTGACCCTGCCTGTGAGGAGTAATTCAGGTCTCGTAACTTGTGTTATAGTGGCTATAGGTTGAGCCGTAGATTGGGCTTGAATTTGGGCTGGATTTTGAGCCGGAGTTTGAGCTGAATTTGGGGCTGTTCCACCATTATTTTGTGTGCCATCATTGGCTGGTGTTTGAACATCATCAGTGGTCATTATTTAAATATTTTATTAATGTTATAATCAACAAAAAAATGAACCTGGCCGAAATTAAGTTACTATAAACGTAAAGTGATGCTATTGTCATTTTTAATTTAAAAAATATTCAAAAGGGGTATTAAAATCTTAACTTTTAATAAACATATAATTTTTGTCTTATGCATACTTTAGCTTTTGTAGGCAATAGAGTGTGGTATAGAAGACGTATAGGATTAGTATATGTCTGACTAGCCTATAATGTAACATATACTATTTGAATTTAGGCTTTATAAATTGATAAACGTGAGATATTTGACTAACCTATATGTGCAATAATTCCGAGTTTTCCAGACTGGCAATCGGAGGTGTATTGCTTGAGAATTCCAATGCCTCGCGAAGTGTAGTGCTTTCTTGGTCGCCACTCTCCCAAAATTTGTTTTCTGGGATTTCAAACAATGATGCCTTATGGTAGGGATGCAACGAACAACAATCTTTCCAATAAAATTTTATTTTCAAATCTCAATCCCGATTGCCTAAAAGTGCAAAAAAAAATGAAATCAATACAAACGCAAAGAAAATTTTGAAATACATCATCAAAAAAAATTAAAAATAAAAGAAATTTATTCATAGAATATAAAAGTAATATGAACATCCCCAACAAAATTAAGCTATTAATAAAGATCCATTTTTCCCAAAAAAACATATTTCCAAGTCTTCCTCTTATATTCATTATAAATAACAAAAAAATTAAAAATTACAATTTCTCAACAATTCATCTTGTCTCAGTTACCCTAATAAAAAAATTACAAAAGATTTTTTTTTCAATTTTTCATCGTGATTAAATAATAATAAATAAAAAGATTTCAATGACTTTTCAACTCATCTTGTTTCGACAAAATACTAAAAAAAATTACAAATGACTTGTTCTTTCCAACTCGTCATCTAGATTCAATAAAAATACTAATAAAAATATTTCAAATGATTTTTCAACTCATCTTGTTTCAACCCTACTAAAAAAATTTACAAATGACTTTTTTTTTTCCAACTCTTCATCTAGATTCAATAAAAATACTAATAAAAATATTTCAAATGACTTTTCAACTCATCTTGTTTCAACCCTACTAAAAAAATTTACAAATGACTTTTTCTTTTTCCAACTCTTCATCTAGACAATAAAAGATCTAATAAAAATATTTCAAATGACTTTTCAACTCATCTTGTTTTCAAACCCTACTAAACAAAAATTTACAAATGACTTTTTTTCTTTTCCAAACTCTTCTCTAGATTCAATAAAATCTAATAA
>JABUQX010021771.1:7500-60000 GCA_015478945.1 Trachelipus rathkii
TAATATATATAATATCTATCACTCAACCTTTGCCCCCTAAAGAAATATCCTCCACAGCATCAATATATTATGGAAACGGCCGAGGCGCGCCCGTCGATCAGCTGACAATTGTAAAAAATACTCTTATACATATATTTATCTATTTTATAATAATACGATATATTGTATCGTACTATAAAACTTAACTAAAAATATTAAAAAATTTTGGCAAGCCATTTCGACACATGTTTGTAAAGAAATTTGTTTGAACAAAGTATCCTTCTGCAGCCCGCCCGCCCGAATTAACACATACTGTGTGTATATAACTACCAGTCATTAACATATTGTTATATTAAATTTAGTGATAATTAATTTTGAATAGCCTATACCCTAGGCTAAACATAGGGGTATAAGAGAATTTATGTTTTCTGGTGTCTAGGTTATTTGATTCTTAAATAAAGACTTTTCGGTATTTAAATACAGTCTTCATTAATTGTTACTTTAATTTAGTGATAAATTTAAAAATGTTAAAATTAACGGTTTTCCAGTACGACTACATCTAAGCCTACCTATACACTCTTTCTATATATCCTGGCTAAGGTTAAGCTAATTTAGGCTTATTTAAATTTTAACCTTTTTTAAAGAGAATTAGTTTATTCTTTTTAGGCTTTAGTGATATTTAAACTGTACTTGGTAAAATAATAGGTACAGGTTAGTAAGCTAATAATAATTTAAAGTATGTATGCTCTGTGTGATAACTGTGGGACTGTGAGAGGTGAATATGTGGATAGCTGCCCTATTTGTGTTTTGAATGCAGAGAATGTGTTTTTAAGGAAGGAAGTTGCAAGACTGAGTGAAGATATGCATGGATTGAAAGAAGAAGTATTTGAGTTGAGAAAGGAGGGAAGGGTTAGGAAAAAGGTTAGTAGGGATGATCGGAGGCGAGGACGGGGAGCGGGACACTAGGGGGTTAGAACAGGAATAAGTGTTCACCATAGGCAGGAAGAGAGAGGAAAGGGATAAAGATAAGTTGAAATAGGTCTGCAATGAATATAGAGTTGTAGGAGTTAGAAATAATTAATTTAAAGATGAGGAACTCGAAAGTCAGTCAGCCTGTGACCTGCAGTAACAGGTTTGACTGTCTTCCAGATAGGGAGGGATCAGAGAGGGCCAATGGTAATTTTGAGTTTTCTAAAGGGAAGACTGATACATTGCTAACTTGGAGACTCTATGACATGATAATTAACAGTACTTTTCAAAAGACTATTAATTAATGGGAAGTGTTAATTTGCTGATAGAGTTAATGATATTCTGGATAGGATAGATAGAGAGAATGATTCTACAAAATGTTGATTCGAATGTGATTGTGCATGTGGGTAAAAATGATATAGGACATAGAAGTCAGAAGAATAATACAGATTATAGGAGATTGAATTCAAGAAGATGAAGCTAGTGGAAGAAGGTGCACTGATTTCTGGGATTTTACCTAGGTAAGGTGCAGGTAGAGAAATGGGGGGAAGTAGGGGCTTTAGGTGTAAATGAACGGGTTAGGAAATTATGTTTTTTCAGAAAATATTAGGTTTTTGGATTTGTGGAGAGAATTTCTCGGATAAAGATCTTTTATGCAGGCAGGGATGAGTTTTCATTGAGTCGTAAAGGTGTTGGACTTTTCAGTACCAATTTGGAGACTTGTTTAGCAAAAATAAGGTAAAGTTGGGGGTGGTGGCTTAAATCTAGATACCAATAATAAAGCAATGGTAACTATAATAGTGGGAGAGATAATTAGCTAGTGTTGTTACAAGGTCAAAATATGCAATTGATAGAAATAAAATCACAGCATTTCGAGTATCAAATGTTTTTACAAAAAAATGCTCATAGCCTTAAGAAATAAAAAGATGAGCTGATTAAGTTATACATAAATGAGAATACTAGACATTATTTGCATAAACTGAGGCAATGGGTTAATGAAGAATTATAAGGAGACTCCTTTCAGGATATGAAATAGAGGGATATTAACTTTATTTATACCAGCGTAGAGAAAGAAGGGTGGGGTGGTGTGGCGCTTTATGTTCAAAGCAATATTCAATCTTGTATTAATGACTGACTTTAAATGAATCATGATATTGAATCGGTGTGGGTAGATATTCTTATATACAAATAAATCATATAGAATAGGGGCATTTATAGACTCCTGCCAGAGTCAAGAAATTAGACGCAGAAAATTGTGAAAGAGAATAGAGCCAGCATGCACAGTAAGAAAAGGTATAGTCATAATGGGTGATTTTAATTTCCTGGCATTCAAATGGATTCCTTGTCTAATATGGACATAAGTATTCTGCCTTCATAAATTGTATACTAGATATTTTTGACCTCAGATGGTCAGAGAAACCACACGATACGATGCACTACTAGACTTAATATTAACTAACGATGAAGTATGGATGGATGAAGTTGAAATTGAGGAAATTTAGGACTTAGTGACCATAACATAATTAGATTTAATATGATGTAATATCTGGGCCCCAAATTGCAGTTAATAAGGAAAAGATCTTAGATTTCCGAATGGCGATTTTAAAATTTCGAGACATGCTTAATACGACTAGACTGGGATAAAAGAGTTTAAAGACCAAAACTGTTTATCATGTGGGAACACCTTAAAGCAAAATTTTATGAATATTCAGTTCAGTATGGTTTTAAAGATAAACCATTCGGGAGTTGGCCAAAGAGAAAACCGTTGTGGAATAGAGCGATAAGAGAGAAAATTTATTAACAGTGTTATGTATATTTAAAATATTCAAGGTAGTAATAGGGAAGATGAATTTAGAAAATTATAGGATAATATAGAAATGACTTAACCAATCATAAGAAAGGCAAGGAGAGGAGGGAAATCAATTTAGCAACGAATAGTAATAAAGATCTGAAGAAGTTTTTTAGCTTTTATAAATTTAAAAGTAAGATAGGACAATTGGTCCAATTAAAATTGATAAAATTTAGTGAGTTCAGATAAGGAAATGGTCAACACATTTTCAATGCTATTTTGCTTCAGTGTTTACTGAGGAGAGATTAGATAATATTTTGGAGACTAATAGTTCTTGTATGGCATGTAAGAAAATAACTTACAAGAATTTGAAATTTGATGTAAAAGATTATTAAAACGTTTATTAGAATCATTTGACCACAGTAACAGCTGCAGGCCTGATTGGGATCATTATGGTAGAATTTTGAAAGGTAGTATCAGCATTGCAAAGGCACTGTATTTGATTTTAAGCGATCTATAACATTTTGTGAGGTACCCAGATAACTGGAAAATGGCATATGTTGTCCCTATTTATAAAAAGGTAGTAAGGAAGTTTTTGCGGAAAATTATAGGACAGTAGCTATAACATTCTGGTTGTAAAGGCTCTAGAAAAGTTAATGAAAGGTCATAGAGAAATATTAGAAGATTAAACAAGGTATTGATTATGACTCCCAGCACGGTTTCAGAAAGGGTAGGTTTATGTCAGACAAACCTTTTAGAATTATGGAATACATTACTGACTGCATTGACCGAGAGATCCAGTTGATATTGTAATTTTTAGACTTTAGTAAAGCTTTGATAAGGTTCTCCCACACATAAGGCTGATGAAAAAGTTATTGGCAATGTGGTATAAGGTGGAAGTGGTAACAATGGTTGGGATTTTAAGAGTGGTTGCGATTAAATAGAATAACAAGTGGTGATAACAACTCTAAATGGGAATAAATATCATGGAAATAGTGAAGAGTGTGTCCCACAGGGGGTCCAGTGCTGGGCATATGTTCCTCATAGTATAATGATTCTGGAAGAAAAGTGCATGATATACCGTTAGTTTAGGAACATTAGGAACATAGGAATATTGAGACAGTAAAAAGCACAATGGGCCCTATCGAGACTGTCCCAGTCAACCCACTACACAAACATGCTCATGCAAATCCACAAGCACCCACTAAGGGCTTGTCAAATTTTGTTAGTAAACAAATCCATACAATAGTTGGTTAGTCAAAAACTCAAAACTATGATATATAAATAAGATACCCAACCATCCACATGCATTAATAACTAAGTTATGGTCACACATGCCATCTAACAATAACTGCTATAACTAAAAACCCGCCAATTTGGCTTCGTCAATATATTATATATATGATATACCCAATCCAATAAACGAATCTAACCGTTCTTAAATGTTGCAATCGAATCACACTCAACAACCTCTCTGGACAGACTATTCCACAAATTTAACAACCCTATTACTGAATGCATGCTTTCTTATATAAGATGGCATGTTTTCTTTCTTAATTTTCTTTTATGCCCCTGGTCACCTGTCCATATTTTCTACTATGAAAAATTTATTGGTCTCTATATTATCAATGATTTAAATATTCTTTGTAGACCTTGTATGTATGCCACCCTCTGAGAAATCGCCATTTTTCTACAGAAAACATTCTAACTCCTTCATACTCTCCTCATAGTCTACCCTCAAACCGGCAGAAACTCAAACCTTTGTCTATGCGTGTTTACAAAGGCACTAAAGTGATCGATAATAATAGCTCATCTCATCTCTAATGCGATTATCTTAGTTGCTGTTCTTATAAATAAGCGGGCCCAAACCCAGTATAAAGTGCACAAATACTCTATTATGGCCTAACATAACGCAATTTAATAACACCAGTATTACTATTACTTCACTTGCTCTTGTAACAACATTGCGATTTATTATATGCCCAGCATCTATTAGCTTTATTTCTAGCTTCAACATATTGATTAGCTACTATATTCAATATCTAGCTTAATAAAATCACACCTAAATGTAGTTTTTCTTGGTCCAGCACACGCTCAAGCCACTCCCCATTCACTTCGTAGATTAAAACTTATTAAATGTTTGAGTAACCTACGGTGAAGAAAACTACACTTTTTTACTTTTAAATTCATTGCCCAACATTATCTGCCCACACCAAAAGATAGTTTATCAAAGATCAACTTTTGAACTTTATGCATCCTTCACTATTCCTACCTGAGGTGACTTTAGTGTCATCTGCAAACTTAGAAACCTGCATTTAAAGTCTGGTCTAAATCATTTATATATATGAGGAACAATAGTGGCCCCAGCACTGGACCCTGTGGGAACACCTCTCTTCACTATTTCCCATGATGATTATTGCCATTTAGTTTTCACCACTGTTTTCTAAGTTTTCAGATGATACTAAAGGGCACCTCAGTTAGGAATAGTGAAAGATGCATAAAGATTCAAAATGATACTTGATTAAACTTTCTTTGGTGGGCAGATAAATGGCAAATGAATTTTTAAATAGTAAAAAGTGTAAGGTTCTTCACTCGGTTTACTCAAATAAAAGTATTTAACTACGAATATGAATAAGAGGATTGGCTTATGACGTCTGTGGACCAAGAAAAAGAATTTAGGTGTGATTATAAGCCGTAATTTGAAAGTAGCTAAATCAGTGTTTGGAAGCTAGAAATAAAGCTAATAAGATGCTGGGCAAAATAAATCGCAATGTTGTTTAAAAGCTAAGGAAGTAATAAGTTAAACTGTATAATAGCTATGTTAGGCAGTATAGAGTACTGTGCACAAAGTTTGTTAGCCCTTATTTAAAGAAAGAACTTAGATATGCTAAGAGAGTCAAACGTAGAGCACAAGGATGATTTCTGGGTTTTGAGGGTAAGAGCTATGAGGAAGTTAGAATGTTTTCTGTTAGAAGGCGATTTCTCCAGAGGTGGACATGATTACAAGTCTACAAACATATTTAACATCTATTGAAATACAGAAGACCAATAAATTTTTCATAGTAGAACCTGGACAGGTGACCAGGGGGCATAATAAAGAAATTCAAGAAGAAACAATGCCATCTTGATATAACAAAGCATGCATTCAGTAATAGGGTTTTAAATTTTGGAATAGTCTGCCAAAGGAGGTTGTTGGAAGTGTTTTCCTCGATTGCAACAATTTAAGAAGGGTTTAGCTTCGTTTATGATTGGGTTGGTATCATAATAATCTTATTGACGAAGCAATTAGGGTTTTAGTTATAGTAGTTATTAATGTTAGATGGCATAGTGTGACCATAACTTAGTTTATTAATGCATGTGGATGAGTTTGGGTATCATATTTATTATCATTAGTTTTGGACTAAACAAATTGGTGTATTTGTTGTTACACCAATATGAAAGCCCTAAGGTAGATTTGTGAATTTCATGAGCATGTTTGGAGTGGGGTTACACTGGACAGTCTCGAGTAGGACCATGTGATTTTTACTGTCTCCCTATATTCTTAATGTCTTAATGTCTTAATATATATATAATTATATATTATAATATATCATATATATATATATATTAATATATATATATATTATATATATACTATATATATATATATATATATTATATATATATATATTATATATATATATATATATATATATTTATGCGTGTGTGTTATAAGAGGCCTGTACAACGCTTACTAGAGAAGAAGAAAAATAATCGTTAGTCAGGTTAAACCTTCGAGACCGAAGATTGTAGCAGGGAAGAAAGTAATTTTCTTGAAGGAAAAACTGAAGTTTATTGGTACTGGTCAAATTTCATTTTGTAAGCAACCGGAAAATCTCTTCGAACAAAACACATTCAACAAACCTGAACCATTAAAAACGTGGTGGATAACAAGAAGCATGTGAGTTTTCTGGAGGAGAAGCTAATCTAGATACTGTAGAGGCAGTTTCCAGGTGGTTAAAAGGTGTTCCAACAAGGTCATCCTCCCACTCACAATTCCAAGTTCAATGAAAAAAAAAAAATTAATACATTCATATGACCAAAAATTTTATCGGAACTGAACCAGATTAAAAGCCAATTGACCATATTGAAGACTGGCTTAACAAAAATGGAATGTAAAAAGAAAAAAAACGAAGAACACGTACGGAAGACTAATGGCATCAATGTCTAAGGGGATATGGTAGGTAATTAAAGCGATCAAAAACCATATCACTTACTAAAAAAGATGGTAGAAAATTTTATTTTGTAAAGAAAGCATCACGAGCTGTCTCGTTGAGTGGTTGACTTGCCTTGAACTCGTGATGACATGAACATAGTAAAAACATGAATAGCAGTATTTTGTCTGCCTGGAGTGACGGCACATGCTCTTCGTTGGTAAGGTCCGTTAAGTAAACAATAATTTCATATGCATATCCTCTAAAATATTCAACAAAGTAGGCGAGAAGAGGTAGTTTTCTGTTTTCCTTATAGGTAACAATGTATTAGCCCTTGCACATATTCTAAATTGCAAATTAATGGTTTTGCAACATAAAAATTTTAACTTATTTTTCAATATAGCAAGCATCTTTTATTGATTTATTACTATTAAATTTTTTTGGTTTGCTTTTTTCTTTTTTCTAATTGCAAAGGCATAAAAGAAATTTTCAAAATGTATTCTTAATTTCAGGGTTTATAGATTTTCTAATTTGCCCATAAACATATTTTAGCCATTATTAACAAGCACTGCTCGCTTGAGGCTATACTGTGGCAGATTCTTGAATCACTTCCTTATATCGTTTTTGTTTTGAGGTTTGATAAACGAAGGAAGGTCATATGAGAAAACAATTTAACATTTTTAAGAAATAATATTGACTTGTTTTTTAAATGGGTTGAAATGTGCGTTTATTCTAGTATTGTTTTGTATAAGTTGTGAAGCCAGGTTATATATCACATTTAAGCTATTTATGGGCGTAGTCTTTGTTAACCTAAATCGTGCTTATCATTAACGTTGCCCAGTTATTATTATTATTATTATTATTATTATTATTATTATTATTATTATTATTATTATCATTATCATTATCATTATCATTATCATTATCATTATCATTATCATTATCATTATCATTATCATTATCATTATTATTATTATTATTATTATTATTATTATTATTATTATTATTATATTTCTTGTTTTGTTTAGGATGTATTCTAAATTTCTGCAGGTTCAGTAAATAATATAGATAAAATTAAAATTTAAAAGTAATATTCATTGGGGGACATTTATGTTCATGAAGTAAATAGTCTAATGCATAAGAAATGAAATTGTAATGAAAAGTAAGCATATTACAAAGATAAAATTACCTGATAGGCTTTAGTAAGCCTAATACTACAGGTCTTATAAATTCATTACCACAAATGATTATTAAATAGGCCAGTGAAAAAAATAATTTTTTTTAGTAGCCTAGTTTTATTACTGGATCTCTGGTTCCAACTCTGGCTAGGCTGGAGATCCAGAATTTTTTAAGGTCTCTGGCTCTTGCCAGAGACCCACTAGTCTTAGGCTTTCTTTGGCTAGTGACCTATAGCTATTTAAAAAAAATGTTTTTCCTAATAAAATAATTGGTAATAGTAGAGCAGAATTGTTTCATCGCTAATTTTTCTTAAAATCACAGTATCGACTCTAAAAAAAATATAGCTATATATATATAATGACTGCTCTCTTTAGGAAAAAAAATTAGATTCTCAAAGTTATGAATAATCTCATAGACTTTTCTTATACTCCAACTGAATGGAACTTCATTCTATCGCACTTTATGGCATAGGCTACTTTATAAATCGTGAGGCAAATAAATATGATCCACAAAAACCAGTATGAAAATAATAGTATTATATATATATATATATATATATATATATATATATATATATATATATATATATATATATATATATATATATATATATATATATATATACCGTAAAACAGGGATACTTAGAACACTGTCAAACTTGGAACACTTTTGACCAATGTTTACATTTTTGTTGATAATTCCCATGAAAACTATTTTGAGCGGTAGAAATGTGGGTTTAGGTCCTTATAGCTCGGTCGTGATTAATCTTCTCACACAGCGGACAGTAAGGCTGTCTCACACTGTACAAATTGCCTCTGCAGTGTTATGTTAGGCAACAACAAAATATCTTTTCCTAACTATTTTCCAAACCACCTGGAACATAACGTTACCCACGATTCATATTTACAGTACAGCGATGAGGGTCTCGAGCTGCAACTCGCTCCCGCCTGGCAGGTCGCGAAATACTAGATGGAGGCACTGGTTGATTGGTTAAGGGTCATGATAAGGATTTTTTTTGACATATTTTGTAAATAGTTTTCTTTGTTTACGATTTTAAGCTTATGAAATTTTTTTTAACAGTGGGGCTACTTGGAATGGGCATTCCAAGTTGCCCCCACTGTTTTAAAATGCACTTTTCTACTAATTATTTTGCTTTTTTGAGACTATTTAATAGATTTAAAGAAACTGATCATTAAATTTACCTGTTAAAAAAAATAAAAATTTAGTTTAAAAATAATTACTTAACTAAAGAAAATATTAAGTACCATATCAAAATTTCAAGATGGTCATATATTAGACAAAAAAGAAACGAGAACTTATGCTGATTATATTAATCAGCAGTTGGTGCAGGCTCTTGAAGCTACTGTATAAGGAATGGAAGCATGTCTTTACGATTGGGAGCAAAAAAATAGGCCTATTCAATTACGACAAAACCAACTTGGCTGATAACCCTGGACTAAAGAAATACCTGTACCTAAGGGGGATCAAATACCCAGATTGTGTTGCAAATTACACCAAGTCGTGTGTAACTGTAATTTTGTATGTGTCGCCTGATGGCTACCCTTCTTGCCTCATTTTTTGTTATAATTAAAAAAAAACCCCTCCAGGAGGCAAATGCAACCTTTACTACTGATGGGTGGACAAGAGGGAGGACCTAAAAGGTGCACCTTGCTGCAAAAACCATCAGGATGCTGTGTGGAACGGGAACAACAGATATGCATATAACCAAATTTGATGCATGTACTGTTCGAGTTAACTTGAAATGGCCTCCCTGAGAAACTTAGAATGGGTGTTCCAAGTAACCCCCGTTGAAAGTTTTTGTCACTTACAACAGTTATGTGACCGCGTCTTGAATAATATAATAGCAGAAGAACATATAAATTGCATGTAAATATACTACAATGTTTCATCCGTATTTTTAATTACTTACTAAGCATTTTATATCACTGCAACATAGAAAATTTTTTAATTGAAGCTAAAACCCGTTTCAAATTGCCCCGTTTTACGGTATATATAAATGCAAAGTTTACCTCAATCATTAACTGAGTATCAGCATCTAGGTTAGGCCTACATTTACAGCAACATAGATCTATCTAGGTTAGGTTTAGTCCTATAATATCACTAATGCATGTAGGTTTGGTCTCAGTTTAGGACCTTCCTAGTTCAGGTTATGGTAGGTTTTGTTAAGTATACATATAATAAATCTGTTTACTTTACAAATCTAACCTGATTTTGGAGTAACCTAAACCGAGACCTAACCTATATGAATTGTCAATGCTGCATAGCTAAACCTAATGTAAATGGACCTACTTTGCAATAAAAGTAAACCTAAATTATTTCACTTTCCTTTATATATATATATATATATATATATATTATATATATATATATATATATAAATATATATATATTATATATATATATATATATATATATATATATATATATATATATATATATATTGATTATATATATATAATATATATATATTATTATAATAATAATACTATAATATAATATATTATATATATATATTATATATATACCTATATATATATATATATATAATACGGTATATATATAAATATAGTATATATATATATCAATATATTTATATATATATAATATATATATATATAATATATATATATATATATATATATAAAAGATTGAATTTGATATTCATTTATGTGTTTTCTTATACTATCATTTTCATAATGTGGTTTTTTGTGGGTCAGTTTTTATTTGACTCTCAATTTGTAAAGTAGCCTACGCTGTAAAGTGTGACAGAATGAAGTTCCATTCAGTTAGAGTATAAGAAATGTCTGTGGGATTATAAACAACTTTGCAAGTCAGTAATTTTTTTCAAAGGGAATAGTCATTTTATTTTTTTTATGCTAAATTATATTTTTTTAAAGAGTTGACGCTGTGATTTTTAGAAAAATTGGTAATGAAGTGGTTCTGCTTTACTATTATCAAATAATTATATTATTGCACTATTGGAAGTAATAATCACAAATATTGAGAGTATACAGACAGTAAGAAGCCACATGGGCCTATCGAGACTCTCAGTTAACTAGAGTAAATAGGCCCAATTGCCCAATATGCTCCTGCAAAACCTAGCATCTTATTAGCTTTATTCCTTGCTTCCAAATACTGATTAGGCACTTTTAGATTTACTGCTTATAAATAAGCACATACAAATCTTTTTCTTGGTCCACAGACCCGAGCCAATCCCCTTTCGTATTATAGTTAAATCTTTTTGGGTAACTTAAGTGAAGGACCTTACACTTTTTACTATTAAAATCAGGATTGGCATGAAAGGTCAAAAAGTTACTGACTTTTTGACTATTGAAGTTTTGACTTTCTGATATCCATGGCTTTTTTGGAAACTTTTTTGTTTTCTTTTAAATTTAAATGTAAAATAAATATTGGTTGGTAGGTTTATCATATTGAAAATAACAAGGCTGTTTTTAATATTTGTTGTTTATAATTGGTTATTGATTAACAAAATGAAACTTTATATTTTCATTTGATTCCTAAAATGAAAGTTTTTTTTTTTTTACTTTTAGTTCTTATATATATATATATATATATATATATATATATACTTATTATAGATTATATATAGTATTATATATTATATATATATTATAATATATATATATTTATATATATAATAATATATATACTATATATAATTATATCTAATATATTATATAATATATATATATATATATATATATATATATATATATATATATATATATATACGTAAAATGGGGGAAAATCGGTCACTTTAATAAATTGTTAATATTTTTTTAAATTAAAAATTTTTTCTAATTAGAGAAAGGTTTTTTTAGTAGCAAATAGATTATATTTTAACCATATATAAAATTTTAAGTAAATAACTTATACCTACTAGTCAAAAAAATTTCCCAAAGTTGGAAATTTTTTTATTTTTTTTGCAAAAAAATTCTTAAGACCTCGTGAATCTCGTAGAATTAAGATATCAGAATTTTGAGTTAGATGCATATTGGGGAAGACTATTTTTAAAACATTTTCCCATTGGGTAAAAAAAAAATTTTAAAATAAAAAATTTAAAAGCCCCTTATTTTTAAAGTTAAGTTTTTTCAATTTCGGGGGAAAACCGGTCGGCGTCGGCGGGAAAAAACGGTCAGTATAAACTTGTAAAAATATGTCCATTTTTTTTTAGTTTCAATAATTTTGTTCTAATTTTTCATGTATGGTAGAACTATAAGACATTTGTTTAATGTTTTCTTTATATATCTTTCTTCTATCTAATGTAAGGATAAAAAACAAAGTTCACCGTGAAATGTGCGTAATATTCGATATATATATATAATAAAAAAAAAAGCCTATTTGTTAAAAAGTGCAATTATTATTAATTGTTTTTACTTTTAATTTTAATTCAATAAATTGTTTTTTACTAATTTAAATTATAATATTGTGAACAATATTTCGTCAAAAAGTTCAACGTGAAATGTGCGTACATAGGCTTACTCGTAATATAAAGTTTCAGGTTGTGGTTAGATATTCATTATTATCTATTAGAAATTATTAAAAATTTATTGTCATATTCATTTTTTTCAATGCTTATTTAGCATAAAAATGAAAACTAAATGTCAAAATTTTGTAAAAAATTCAACGTTTGCAAAATGTTTAATAAAATTAATCTTATACTTGTGTTATATTAATCAAGTTAAATTTATAATATTATTAGACTCTATTTTAACATTTAAAATTATAATTATAATTAGTTTGGACAAGCAAAAGAAATATTTAATAACCGGCTTTTCCCGACGACTGACCGTTTTTTCCCGAATTCAATTTTTTGAAAATGCATTTTTTCCAAAAAAATTTAAAAATCTTTATTTAGACATTTTCACTATTTTCAATATTCTACAACATTAAGGAAACTCTGAATTTGAGAAAAAACTATTAAGTATAGATGTAACTTAAAATTTCGATTTTTCATGATTCATTAAAAAAAAAAAACAGTGATTTTTCGATTATAAAATTTTTTTACGGTATATATATAATATAGTATATATATAATAGTATATATAAATATATATACGGTTATATTATAATATTATAATATATATATCGGTTTATATATATATATATATATATATATATACCCTAACTAGTTTTTCTGACGTTTCCTTTCTTATGGTATTCCTCAATTTCATTCAAAGTATACCGTAGGTACTGAAGAACCTCTCAATTGAGTCTGAGCTAGCTGGGCAGCTACAGCTATGAGGATTTTTAATGAAGGTGATAAATTCTGTCTTTAAGTGCTTCTATTTTATCCACGAGTGTTTTACTGTTGATTTCTTTATGGTAAGAACCATTAAATAAATAAGAGGGAAATGGTTTAGACTCCTTCAATCTAAATTTGACATAGCTGCCAATAAAAGGAAGATTGCTAGAGTGTAATCATTCTTCAGCTTCTTCCATTCGAGATGTCTATCTCCTGAAAAAATTAATTTCAGAAAATGAATATTCCACTAATTTTAATTCATAACTTCATTTTATATATATATATATATATATATATATATATTATATATATATATATATATATATATATATATATATATATATATATATATATATATATATATATAGAGTGTGGTAATAATATGTTAATATATATAAATAGAATATATACGTATATATACTATTATATATATATATTATATATATATATATATATATATATATATAATATATATATATATATATAATATATATATATATATATATATATATATATATATATATATATATATATATTATGAATAATAATAATAATATAGATCATATAGTTTCGGTTTAATATATATATATATATATATATATAGGGCATGTAATCTAACTAACCTATATGGAATGGATAAATTGTTTTGATGAAACTAGTCTAAATATTATCATGGTAGTCTGCGACTTTCTCTTCTGTTATTAGATACAGCCACATGTTTGTTTTATTAGCTAGATACATATCTGATTGGACCTGAAAGTTATTTAGTATTTAGATATTTGCTTTAGAATAAAAATCTACTTTTCTGAAAATAAGTATCATATAGAGGTTTTATTTGCAAGCAAAGTTTATATTAATAATTTTAGTTGCTGAACAAATCTTATCCAATGTATTTTCAACAATTTCCAGTTGACTATCTAGGTTTATGGCTTTTCGGTATTTGTAAATTATCTAAAATGTTTCTGATATTATCAGCTATTCTATTTGTGTTCTCTTCTCAAATTGCCAAATAATGTGGATGATTTTTAAGAATGTTTTAACATAGTCATTTTGGGAATTCCACCTTGTTTCAGTATATATTCACTCATTAGGCATCTCAGTCATCACCCCTCCCTTTCCATTAACCAACCCTATAATGAAAATGAGATGCAAGCTCATTAGGACATTAGGACATTAGGACATTAGGAATATAGAGACAGTAAAAAGCCACATGGGCCTATCGAGACTGCCCCAGTCAACCCACTACCCAAACATGCTCATGCAAATCCACAAAGCACCCTAGGGCTTGTCAATTTGTTGTAACTAAAATCCATACGTATTTATAAAAAATTACGAAACGCATTATGTAAATATTAATATAAATACATCACAGGCATTAATAACTAAGTTATGCGGTCCCACACATTTGCCCTCTAAGAATAACTGCTATACATAAAAACCTGCCATTTGGTTCGGTCAATATATTAATGTGATACCCAACCCATCCATAAACGAATTAACCTTTTTTAAATGTTGCCATCGAGTCACACCCAACAACCTCCTTTTTCCTAATTCCAAAATTTAACAAACCCTATTACCTGAATGCATGCTTCTTATATCAGATGGCTGCTTTCTTCTTAATTTTCTTATTATGCCCTGGGTCACCTGTCCATGTTTCTAACTATGAAAAAATTTTATTGTCTTATGTCTATCAATAGTGTAACATATTTTGTAGACTTGTATCATGTCCCTATGAGAATCGCCTTTCCCTACAGCAAACATTCTAACTGCTCAGCCTCTCCTACATAGCTCTTACCCCAAACCGAAATCATCCTTGTTTGCTGCTACGTGCACTCTCTCTAGCATATCTAAGTCTTTTCTTTAAATAAGGGGCCAACTTGGCACAATACTCTATTACTGGCCTTAACATAGCTTTATACCGTTTACTTATTACTTCCTTGTCTTGTAAACAACATTGCGATTTATTATGCCGAGCATCTTATTAGCTTTAATTCTAGCTTCCAAACATTGATTAGCTACTTTCAAATTACTGCTTATAAATCACACCTAAATCTTTTTCTTGGTCCACAGACTCAGCCAATCCCCCTTCATATCGTAGTTAAAACTATATTTGAGTAACCTAGGTGAAGAACCTTACACTTTTTTACTATTAAAAATTCATTTGCCACTTTATCTGCCCACCCCAGAAGTTTATCAAGTCATTTTGAATCTTATGGCATCCTTCAACTATTTCTACTGAGGTGGCCACTTTAGTATCCTCTGAACTTAGAAACCTTGCATTTTAAGTCCTGGTCTAATCATTTATATATATGAGGAACAATGACCCCGCACTGAACCCTGTGGGACAACCACTCTCCACTATTTCCCATGATGATTTATTTCCATTTAGTTGTAACACACTGTTTTCCATTTCGCAACCACTCTTTAATCCAACCATGTACCACTCACCTATACCACATTGCTAATACTTTTTCATCAGCCTTATGTGGGGGAACCTTATCAAAGCTTTACTAAAGTCTAATATACAATATCAACTGGATCTCCTGGTCAATGCAGTCCATAATGTATTCCATAAATTCTAAAAGGTTTGTCTGACATGACTACCCTTTCTGAAACCATGCTGGGAGTCATACAATACCTTGTTATCTTCTAAACATTTCTCTATATGACCTTTCAGTAACTTTTTCCAGAACCTTTACAACCAGAGATGTTAAGTTAACTGCCTATAATCTCCCAAATCTTCCTTACTACCTTCTTATAAATAGCACAACATATCCTGTTTTCCAGTCATCTGGTACCTAACCAAATGTTATAGATCCTTTAAAAATCAAATACAGTGCCTTTGCAATGCTTAAACTACCTCTTTCAGAATTCTACCATATAACCATCAGGATGCGGGCCTGCAGCTTTACTTGATCAATATGATCTAATAAACGTTTAATATCTTTTAACCTCAAATCAAATTCTGTAAGTCTATTGTTACATGCATACAGAACTATTAGTCTCTGAACTATTTTTTCTAATCTTTCCTCTGTAAACACTGAAACGGCAAAATAAGCATTGAAAAAGTTGACCAACTCCTTATCTGAACTCACTCAATTTTCATCAATTTTAATTGGACAATTGTCCTATTCTACTTTTAACTTTATAAAGCTAAAAACTTCTTCAGGTTTCTTATTACTATCCTTGCAAATGTAATTTTTCTGCGGTCTTCTTTGCCTTTCTTAATTGACTGGTTAAGTTCATTTCTATTTTTCCTATAATTTATCTAAATCATCTTCCCTATTATACCTTTGAATATTTTAAAACATCTGCGCTTTTCATTAATTTTTTCTCTCTTCTCTCTATTCCACCAAACGGTTTCTCTTCACCACCCATAATGGGTTTATCTTTAAAACATAATGACTGAAAAATTAAATTAAATTTGTTTAAAATGTTTCCCACATGATAAAACAGTTTTGGGTCTTTAAACTCTTTTTATCCCAGTCAGTTATACCTAGCATGTCTCGAAATTTGGTAAAATCGCCATTTCGGAAATCTATGATCCTTTTCCTTATTAACTTGCAATTTGGGGCCCAGATATCACATTCATATTAAATCTAATTATATTATGGTCACTAAGTCCTAATTCTCCTCAACTCTAACTTCATCCACCATACTTTCATCATAAGTTAATATTAAGTCTAATAGTGCATCGTACATTGTGGGATTCTTGGACCATGCTGGGTCAAAAAAGTTATTAGTATACAATTTATGAATGCAGAACTTCTATCGGTCCATATTAGACAAGGAAATCCCATTGATTGCCAGGAAAATTAAAATCACCCCATTATGACTTTACTTTTTCATAAGTGGATGCTGTCTCAATTTTCTTTCAAAACAATTTCAGCATCTAATTTCTGGCTCTGGCCAGGAAGCGTCTATAAAATGGCCCCTATTCTTATATGATTTATTGTATATAAGGGTATCTACCCACCTGATTTCAATATCATGATTAATTTAAAGTCAGTCATTAGTACAGATTGAATATTGCTTTTAACATAAAAGCGCACACCACCACCCTTCTTTCCTCTACGCTGGTTTAAATAAAGTGAATATCCCTCTATTTTCATATTCCCTGAACGGAGTCTACATATAATTCTTTCATTAACCATGCCTAGTTATGCAAATAATGTTTAGATTCTCATTTATGGTATACTAATCAGCTCATCTTTTTTTATTTCTAAGGCTATGGAGCATTTGTGTAAAAACATTTGATACTCGAAATGCTTTTATTTTTATTGCCATCAATATTTGAAACTGTAACAACATTAGTTTTATTTATTCTACCACCATTATAGTTACATTGCTATTATTTGAATCCAGATTTAGCCCACCACCCCCCAACTTTACCTAGTTTTTTGCTAACAACAGTCCCCAAACTGGTACTGAAAAGCTCAAACACCTTTACGACTCAAGTGAACTCCATCTGCTGCAAAAAGATCTTTATCCAGAAATTCTCTCCACAAGATCCAAAACCTAATATTTTCTGAAAAACATATAATTTCCCTAACCCTTCATTTACACCTAAAGCCTATCCCCATTCCTGACCTGCACCTACCCTAGGTAAAATCCCAGAAATCAATGGCACCTTCTTTCCACTAGCTTTTTCATCTTCTGAATCAATCTCCTATAATCTGCTATTATTCTTCTGACCCTTCAATGCCCTATATCATTTGTACCCACATGCACAATCACCTCTGAATCAACATTTGTAGAAATCAATCTTCTATTATCCTATCCACGATATCCTCACTCTGCGCACCTGATAACATACTCTTCAATCGTTTTTGTTTATTCTTAGTTTGGAAAAGTCCCTATCTAGGTATTCGTATCATTAGAGTCCAATTAGCAATTTTCAGTCTTCCCTTCGAAAACTCACATTGACATTGGCACTCTCTGATGCCGTCACCCATCTGGAAGGACAGTCGAAACTATTACTGCAAGGTCAAGGCTGACTGACTTTCGAGATCCTCATCTTTAAATCATTATTTCTAGTTTCTTACAACTCTATATCATACTGCGACTATATACGCCCACTTTACCCTTTTTCCCTACTCTCTTCCTGATAGGTGAATCCTATACTGTCTACCCTATATCCCGCTCCTCCTTGCCTCGACATCCCTACTAACTTTTTCTAACACTTCCTCCTTTCTCAACTCAAATACTTCTTCTTTAAATCACCATTCACATTCACTCATCTTGCAATCATCCTTCCTTAACCACAATTCTCTGCATTCAATATATAACATAGAATAGAACAAAGCAACCTCACTCCATTTAAAGAGAATAACTTCATAATATTTAAACAAAGATATATATATATATAATAATAGTATATATATATATATATACTCATATATAATATATATATATATACCTCCTATTCCATATTAATGTATATTACCTATATTTATATATACTAGTGCGGGTAGGTAGGTCCTTAATTACATTATATTATATATATATATATCCTAATATATATATACTATATATATCTCAATATAATATGACTAATATATATATAGTTAGTATATTTAATACAGGGTAATAATATCAGCTTTATTATCCCAGGGTATAATATATACGGCTAACCAGATACAAATTATTTCTACTATATATATATATTATATAATATATATATTATATATAATTATATATATATATATTATAATATATATATATTATAATATATATATATATCAAAATAAACTCAATATATGTAATTGTAATAAAAAGCTATCAATAAATATTTTTACAATTAAATATAAAAACTTTTTTTGTCGCGATTATAGCAATAATTAGTATAATACTACGTATAATGGTTACTTATTCATGCTATATTAATATAAAAACTGTTGTTTACTATCCTATTTATCATTACTATTCACACTATACATCCTTTATACTATAATATATTTAAGGTATATGTATATTTTTTTATCTGAACGAACAGTTGCAAGATGGATTGTTGGTAGAGATGATAATTGTTAGAAGGGTGTGTAAATACGGAGGGTTTTTGAATAGATTAAAACAATAGATAAGAGTAAGGTTTATAGTTGTGAATGAGAGAGCAAGTCCCTGAGTGTGTAGTTATGTTAGCATGCACTTTAACAAAGCTGGAGACTAGCTGTCTTGAGTTAAAAATATTTATGGAATATATGTTGGATAAAATCCCGAGGGATTCACGTGATGAATACCAAATGAGGAACTACCAACGGGAGGTTTTGGAAATGGCGGAAGTCTTTTGATGGGATTAGGCATACTGTCTTCGTCAGAGGTGGAAACATGTCGACGTTTTCTTGTTTTCCTTCTTTCCTGATTTTTTTTTTTTTTTAAATTTTTTCTTTTTATTATTTTTTTATTTTATTTTTTTTTTTTTTTTTTTTGTATTTTTTTTTTTTTTTTTTTTTTTTATTTTTTATTTTTTTTTTTTTTTTTTTTTTTTATTTTTTTTTTTTTTTAACTGTGCTAGGGTCATACTAATGAGTGAGTATGTTGTTTACGCTGTGTTAATGGTATAGTATGTGAGACCTCTAGTTGTGAATAAGAGGTAGTCAATGATACAAGCGGGGTGACTTGGCCTAACTTTAAGAAAATAACTTCCGTATCCGACTTATCCTCATAATGCACTTTGGTTGGATAATTTTTTTTTTTTTGAATTTTCAGATACCCCCATATAAGTAAGTAAGCACATAAAAACAATTCCTTATCATTAACAAATTGACGTACAAAATCTTGAAATTCAATATCAGGTCGAATGTGGTTTTTCAAGTATATTTTACTCTCAAATTGTGAATTAAAAATTTCCAACACTAAATGTGGTTCTAAATAAGCATTCTCTGTATTTGATTCAAATAAGTTAATAGTGCTGGATATATCACTTTCAAAATACTGTTCAACTCCTAAATCCCAAAGTAAGTATAAAAAGTCAATATGTTCCATTGAATATTGGGCAATTCTGTGACACAAAAGTCTTAAAACTACTGATGAATTTATTAATGACAACTGACTAAAAACACTTAGGTTTAAAATAAGAGAACTTTTCGATCGAATAATTTGATCTTCATCTTGCAAAAGATTTAAAGAAGACTTAATAAGAGGAAAAAGAATTTTTGCTTCGTAAGATCCATTAAATAAATGGTCCAATGCTATTCTTAAAGAATGAGAGGCGCATAACCTACAATCTTCATTCATTTTAGGAGATGAAAAATGGAGGACGATTTGCGCCCAATGAGATAACAGGTCAATTACGGATACTTTAGATTCTGCTGGTAAAAGAGATATGTGAAGGTTCTTCACAAAATATGAAAATATAACCGAAGAACACAATCTAATATTAGATTCCTTTTCAAATGTCTTTTTAAATAACTGAATTTTAGTTTCATTTAATTCTAAATGTGATGATTCATGCTCAAGAATATTGCTTAGTAATTCCATAATACGAACACACCTAATGTAATTGCTATTATCAAAGGAGTTTACGTGACTTTCAATATAAGTAAAAAGCTTACTCTGTAACTGAGAAATTTCAGTCATATCAACAGTATCTGTTAACAATATATTAGTCATTAAATATGCTTCTTCCCAAATATCTTGATCTTTGGATACCAAACTGTCATATAAAGAATTTGGCTTGCCTTTCAGTCTTAGCTTAGACAGATTTCGCTTAAGAACAGAGGCTCCAGGTTGTACAGCATCTTCTGGTATATTAACCATCATTTGATAATCCGGAGAGTCTGTTTCTAAACATGTTAGAAGATAAATAACTAAGGAAGAATTTACGAAGCAATGAACGTTACTTAAAATATTTTTCAACCAGGATATAAGTTCATTCTTAATGGAATGGCTTTCTGAAAGAAAATCTGAATCATTTTTAATAATGGCTTCAAAGAAGAGCAAATATCCATGAAGTAAATTATTTCCAACCTGAAATGGAGTTTTATTAATAATGGTATGCAACATTTCTTGTTTATTTTTAGAATCTAAAATTCTAACTAATGATGTGGCCGCTAGTTTTCTTATGGCGAAAACTCGATTCCCAAGCAATGGCAAAGTATATTTCACAACATAATACAAATAGCATTTAATCTTATCGTTTTGATCAATTTCATTTCCAGGATTTAATCTCGCTAGAAGTCCTAATAAAGGAACTAAAAAAGAGCTGGTATTCTTTTCTATACTAGTCTTATCTACATCCAGATTTATAATTGTTGAAAGAACCTTGCATTTCTCGCTGTTGCTAAGCATCTGACATTTATGACCAATATAGTTGAAAGTAAATTCTGTTTCTCTACCAGAACAGCTTATATTTATTGTTTTTTGTGAGCTCTCGGAACATATGGACAATATTTTTAAAATAAAGCAAGTAAGTGATGTATTTTTAGAGCAAAATTCCCCTGCTGTTATACTGTTGAAAACTGAGGAGTCTTCCTTAACTTTCTTTTGACCGAGTAACTTGGGAACAATGGCACCAAACAATTGGAGAGCGGCATTTCTGAAAGAGAGAAATTTTTTTTTTGGAAATAGTACTAGAGAAAAACTTTCAACAATTAGCACTCTTGAAACACACACAATTCTAATAAATACCTGAACAATCAAGCACTCTTGAAACAAATAAAATTTTCATAATTACCTGATCGACCAAATTTCAGAAGAAAAACATTGAAGACAAACAATGGCTACTCTTGACAATCGCACATCAAAGAAATCATTTAATTTGGAACATTGAACAAGTGAATGCAAGATATGCAAACTCAAAGTCGATGGCAAATCTGAAGATTCATCAAAATCTTGAACTCTTTCAACCTAAAAGGATAAAAATGGGAGATAAATAGCTAAAAATTAAAAATTATAATTTTCCGCTAACAAGAAGTCATCATATCGGAAACGTTACATCGAAACGGAAAAAAAGAGTATTGGTGTGGCGGAATTCCGGTAAGGACGAAATTTCCAATTTAATTCCGGTTACGGCCTGAAATTTGCAAAAAACTTTTGTATCTAATTTCAAACTGCATGATTTAGGAGCCATTCCACCCTCTTCACTTCCCTTCAACTCATTTACGCCTAGCATTGTGATTTCTCTTAACTATGTTATTTACGCTCTCACTGAGCTTACGACTAAGAAGGCATATGGTCGTGACTCGTGATGGTATCACTCCTATAGTTCTGAAAACTAGTACTTCTGAGCTTGCACCTGCCTTAATAAACTATTTCGTCTCTGCCCATCAACTTCGACTATTTCCTCCTGCTGTGAGCGTGCGCTCATGCCGAAAGGGAACCCCTCTCAACAATCCAACTATCGTACAATCGCTTTAACATCTGTTCTTTATAACGTCTTCCAATCTTATCTCTGATTGCCAGAATGGCTTACGCAAAGGAAAGCTCGATTGATGATATTCCTTTCCATCTATTTAACTCTTGGTTCTCTGCTATTCGACATTTAGGTACAGCTCTCGATAGAGTCTGGTACAAAGCTTTGTTTTATAAACGATCCTCTTACGGTGTTCATCCTTCTTTCCGTAACAATTCTCTCTGACTTCCTTTCCGGCCTTTCTATAGCATCTGTTGCAGACGGTTACATAAATCTATCAATAGTGGTGTTTCCCATGGTTCTGCTCAATCTCTAACATTCTACTTTTTATTAATGATTTCTTTTCTATCACTTATCTATATATTATCTATCCATTCATATCGATGATTCCGCCCTTCAATACTCCTTCCAATTTGAAAGACTATCCACTCAACAGCAAATTGTCAATGCTAGGAGGGTGGCCTTGGAGCAACTTACAATTAATCTTTCTCGTATCTCAAGATAGGGCAAAGAAAACATGGCAGTTTTCAAAGTCACAAAAACCTAGTTACTTCATATATCTTTCTTTCTTTATCCCCCTTCACATCCCCACAGATGGGGTTAGAGAGTGTAACAAGCACGGAAATAGAATGGTCAAGTAGAAGAGCATGACTAAGTCGAAAGGAAAGCCACCTCCCTCCCCCAACACTTTCTCCTCATACCCTTTAAGTGCGAGCTCGTCGCATAGCTTCACAACACCGCGACGGGTCCCCACTGTGGTATCTCGTCAGTGTAATGGTTTATCCCCTGGGTAAGGTCCACAACCATACCCATAAAAAAACCACCCTTCACTCCTATTATGCACCATTCTTCTAGCTTGAACCAAATTCACGTTCCTTTCCTTCATATACTCCTTTAAGGACTGAATTAACTTTTTCTTGGGTCTCTCAGCCGCCGATACCTAACAGTCCAACACACTCACCTCTATACATCCGCTTAACTAACCAATTATCATCCACCCACTCGATATAATCTACCTCACAACTATATCTACTTCGAAAACACACAACTCAAAACATCTTCAGTTCTTTTGGAAAGTCACGTGACTCTTTCTTGAAAGGTCACGTGATTCTTTCTTGGAAGGTCACGTGAGATATTCTTGGTATTTCCTATTTTCCTGAGCTTTTTTGGAAGGATCACATTCTCTCCCTCACTAAACAGGCTTCTAAGAGGTTACATTTTCTGAGAAGCCTTCGGAGCTACAACTAACCACCCCAGTTACTTGCTTTGTATATGAGCCTTGTACGCCTTGCATGGAGTACGCATCAGATACCTGGGGTGGTTCCGCACATATTACAATCCATGATAACGTGGTATCTATGGTTTTTAGACTAGTCGACACTTCTATTCTCACTTTCTCCAATCACTTTCTAGTCGTCGAACTGTTTCATCATTCTCTTTATACTATCACTATTACAATGGACACTGTTCAAATGGACTCCGTAGTCATAACCTCCTCCTTTGCGACGAGATCGTGCAGCAACTCGTCTTTCCACACAATTTCAAAATTTCTCTGTCTAAATCACTGATCCTTGTACACTTTAAAACTCCATGTATCGAGGCATGTCGGTCTTTAATTTGACCAGGGTTTTGGGTTTTCCCCAACTTTGGTGGAATTCCGTAGTCTTTTGGTCTTTGTCCACAGGAAGAAATGAAAGAACGTGAAACAAGAGTTACTAACATGCATTCAATTTCATTTTATAGATAAATTTCATAACCTAGAATTAATAATTCAATAGGTGTAAATGAAGATAAAAAGAATTTCAGACTATGCAACCATGTTCCAAAGAAGGATAGAAAATATGATCCTGTCAACTGCCTAGGATTTTCGAAGTAATCTTAATTTCCACATCCTCGACCATCAAGAGACTCAATCATTTCATTCTGATCACCAATTTGGTCTTCGAAGTTCGAGGGCAACTAAAGATTGTCTTTCCTCTCATGATGATTTGCGATCACAGGAATTTTGAGAAGTCTTGCATAGTGACGATTAACAATTCGCAGTACTGTAAGTTTCTAAATAGTCTAACTAAGGCCAAATGACTATTAACTTCTTGACTATAACAATAACCCTGACTCAATATCATTGCAACGATTATCGTCATTCTCCTTTTCTAAAAGTACTACAGGTAGATTACATTCAGTTACCTTTGTGTTGTCTTCGTCGGATAAGAGCGGACCATCGTCACACGATTTTTGTATCAAGATCAGTAACTTTAAGCTTTGCAACTTGATGTCTCCGCCTTTCAAGCCACTTCTATTTTGGTTCTGTAATACGAGTTTCAGTCTACATCTACATTTTAAAATTAATATTATCGTTCCATCGAAAAGTCATGATTCAGCAACCACAACAGGGCTTACCACCTAAAATGACATAAGTATGACATCTTTCAATTTAGAGGCGTCATTCCTCTTTAAATAGAACTTTTCTATAAGTGGTAGCAATATAATCACTATTTATATAATATCTATACCCTAGATTAATCTTCATATAATTCACCTGATAATAATAATAATTAATATAATTATATACTTAAATTAAATAATAATAATATATATATATAATTATATAATTAATATATACTATAAATATATAATATATTAAATACATTACATATTAAAAATAAAATAATTAATAATATATTAATTACTATAATATAATAACATTAATAAATTATTTAACTTATGACTTTACCATCTAATACAATTATATATATATATATTTATATTATCATATATTATTAACTATATATATACTATTATATATATATATATAGTCCATTTTAACTTTTATATATATAGTAATAAATTAAATATATCATATATATATATATATACTCATTCTATCATACATTTTATTAAAATATATATAAAATACTATATATTTATAATAAAATACAGAGAATCGACAATTTCGAATATATCATCGAATTATATTAGGTTAACCTTATAATATTAAAATAATTATCGATTTAAATGTAAAACTTCTTAATATAATAGTTCAACCTTAAAATAATCAGTTCAACCTATATAGATATTTCAATTAATATAAATATAACAACTTATTACCGATAAATCGTAAATTTAAAGTCCATGAGTACATCATTATTTACTTACATTATTTAATAATCTCACCTTTTGTTTTAATTACATAAGCATTTGAACTATGTTATTAAGGAGGATAAATATAACAAATAATGATTTCTATAATATTATTAAATATATCAATTCTTATATATACTAATAACATTACCGAATATCAAAATAACTATTATATAATACAAATTAATCGTATTTATAAATGAACATATATAGCAAATAAACTAATCTTTATTTATAATATACATAAGACATAAATTTAATTAAACCGTTATCATATATCTACTACCTAATATCTTCATACTTACAATTTTATAAACTTCACCCATAACATCTATATCTAAGGTTACTTATCATTTCTATAAACTAATATGTGAATTTAACCATCGTCATCTAACTCGCACAGAGAGATATCGGAGCCTAATATAAAAACACATCATACACTACGACTAATCAACCTATTTTTACTTATACACATAATAATTAATCCTAAGTTAAGTGTATGCCTAATTTATATATATTTTGAACCCAGTGTTTTTTCCCACCCTGCTATATACATTACTATATATAGAAATACTGTATCAAATAATAACATTTATTAACAGATTACTTCGATTCGCACTCTACGAGATCATAATCATTATAACCGGAACCATAAATCAATGATAACCTTTGAGCAACAATATGAATACATTTATTCTCAATTGCCACGCTTACGTAACGAAGTCTAATAATAAAAATACTAGTGACATCTATAGAATCCTGAAAACCTGATTAGATAAATTATAGTATCCATACTATCTCATCATCCATTATCGTATGATTACTAGTATTGAACCACGGTATTCTATGTATATATAATAATCACATCATCAGTAAAATAAATCATTTATCGAGCTATATTTTAATACCTTTAATTATATACATATATAACTTACTCGCGCTCTATATGTAAAAGCATTATTAATATCAATATTTTTATTATATCTATTTATGAGTACATATAGACATAGTCGTATATCCATGAGTAGGACGAATAGAAACCGAAAAAATTGTTTCATTATATATATATCACGTATAGTTTATATGCATTCTTAGATTAAAATGTCAAAGACAGAATGTATTAATATACTATCTAATTCAATTAATATTATTTAAAGTAGGCTAGCCTTTATTAAATAGAGGGAAATAAATATTTCTATACTATCACACATATTTCAACCATTACTAGAATCATCTGTGTAATCCCTTTAGTAATAATTACTCGGCATCATATAATTCCAACCAGAATAAGTTCAGTTTAAATAAGTACATAATCTAAGTCTATCATCTAAAATGAGGTCAATAATACTTTTATCAACTACTTTATAACTGATACTGTATTCACATATATATTACATCTGCAACTGGTTATATAGCAGGCGATGGTTCACTAAAATATAACTGGATAATAAATACACTCATATCGCATCCTCGTATATGCTACTATTATCTATTAAACTATAAAAGCAGACTGGTCACTCACAGGCTAAAGTTCCACTTTATAAATAAATATAAAATATTACAATGTAATCATAATATTTATTCATTAATATAACTATTATGGATTGAAGAAATGTTAACAATATTACTCACCATCTTGGCGTAACAAGAACACTATACATTCTATTACTTATCCCCCATTATACTTAATAATGCCGGATACACTCTTCTTATCTTTTAAGATTTCATCTTCAATATATACTGTTAACAATAACATAAGGTACATATTATACACTGCAACTGTCCCCCACTATCTTATATATACTCGATAACTTTATCTATCAATAATGAGCAATATATACTTAGATTTAGTTCATTTAAATACATTTACGTTGTATACATTCTATACTTCATCACCCTACATAAGTTTGTGTATAACTATAAACAAATAACAATATACAAAAAATAATAATAAAAATTATATAAACAAATAACAAAAATAACATTAAAATTATCATTAACCTTAACTTAATAACTATTTTCACTACGAGAGGTAGACGAGCCTGAGGAGAGTAGATGGATGGAGAGAAGGAGAGGAGATAGAGGGAGCAAGAGTACCAGAGAGAGGTATACGGGTAGGAGGATTGAGAGTTAATTATATTCCATTTATTGTCACTGTTCCTGTCCTTTCATTTATATATATACCATTTCTTCTCTTTCTCTTTACTATTATTCTGCATGTATTATCATTCTTTAATCACTTACTAGTTTATCTTTCTTATGTATTATATCCTTATTTATCACCACTATATACCTTCATCACTTCAGCCAAAAAAATAATAATACCAATAATTAAATAAATAATATATTATATATAAAAATAAAACAAATATATTTATATATACATATATATTTAATAATTATATAATATATAATATAATACTATATTATATATTATAAATAATATATATATTTATATTATACTATTAATATACTATATATTATTAAATATAGTATAAAATATCGAATTACTATATAATGCTTTCTCATTGATATTTCTACTACTTGACGGTACTTGCCCTACTGTAGCTTTTAGACATTTTAGTATTCCAATATTATATATATCCATATAAACATATTCAACATTTAAATTATCTATATATTATATATATTATTATATATATATAATATCCTAATATATAATAATTATATATATATATAATATTACCTATATATCTATTATTATTATATTATAATAATATATATATATTATTTATATATATTACTAAAAGTATTTGTCTAAGATACTAAAATATATATATATATAAATATACTTATATTATCTATATATATATATATATATATTATATCATTAATATATATATTAATATATATATATATATTTAATATTATTAATATATATTATATATTCATTTATCTAATTATAATTAATTAATAATAATATATATAATTATATTATTAAATTATGTATATAATATTATTAGTAAACTAATAAGAATGAATATCGAATACCTAACTAAGAAAATAGCAAAATGAAGTCAAAGTCTTAGACTATTCGCGGAAGAGCGTAGGAGTAGTCTATACGGTCACTTGAGAGACTCTGTCATCTCGCGCTATATTTGACACGACATGATATCTAACCAGTATAATTCAGACTGTGAGTGAATACATGGTACACGGCATAAAAAAGTTGATATGACACCAGTTTTACTAGTTGTTTAAAAAGTTTTTCAGCCAACATAAAGCAAGATAGTCGTTATCAAGAGTCAGACACAGTCTAAATTCAATCTGTAATTAGAAGACATTTGTCTCATCGGGAGTTTCAATAACGATCTACTGTATAAGATCATATGACATCTAGACGCGCATGGCGAATGAATTCATACATCTCGAGAGCATCTATTATAGAAATATTTAGGACCACTCCCAGTCGTTAATTAGAAAACCATACCATAATCGAGTCTCAGTGACTTATCGAGCACTGTATGCTATCACGTCATAGCGCTGCACAACAATGTATAAAGTTCTGCAACTACTTGTCCTTTTGAATGGGTATCTCTGCGGAATGACCTAGAAGATCTGACTTGCGCTTCTCTCTATCTGACCTTCTTATCGCGTTTGCTCAAATACTTAGATCTGCCGTCTACGTATCTTTAAACAATGCACATACAGTATGACTCTCTCGTACAGTCTCGTCATCGATCATCATCTCGATTCTTGTCTCTATTCTCACCTCTTTAATGCTCTCTCGCTCTAATCATTCTCATATTATTGCATACTTCAAGCTACACTCTATCACTATCATTGACATTATACAGTAATTAGCATTAAACTATCGTGTTTATTATATCATGTAAATACATTGATAGAGAATCACATTCCGCTTATAGGACATGGAAGTACTGATTTAATGTGGCTACAAATATCGTAAGCTGGTTTTATATTGGCTTTACTTAAAGACTATAAACTAAGTTATAAAAGTAGTCTGAATACGCTCCAAAGTATTGACAAAGCCAGTAGATCATACTTATATCAATTCGAAACGTTTAATGATTGGCACTAAATTTAATCGGATATTCCATTGGATTCATAGAGATTATCACGGATAATATTATATATGAGATATCGTCGTAGCGATCAGGTAGCTAAAATTGATGAAATAAATATTGACATTAATGTTAGCATATATTACAGGTTATTTACATCTGTTTATGTTCCACGAGGTGTTATAGTTATATGACTCGTTGAGTATCACTGACGAGTACTGTGTACTAAGATGGATTATTAATATTACTTTGTTCAGATTTCATATTATTGTCCTAAACTGTTCCGGTTTATTCTTTGAGATTCCAACTTTACGTTGGAGCGCTACAGTTACAGCCGAGTACTCGTAGATATATTTACATATATTATTGCCTAGTAAAGATTATAACGTTATTATTGATATATAGATACTACCGGTTTTATTAAATTGATGACACGTAACATTCACTGTGCTTATACTTACATGCACCACTCGTGCACTCTACCTTAAGTGGCCACGGAGTCCTATCATCTTATGAGACACTCAAGGAACCGCCGGCCTGCCATCTTCGACTCAGTGTATGATGTGTATCTCAAGCGAAGTGTTCGAGTAAAAGGAGTGAAATGATAGTGTTTGAACGATGATGTCAACTTGTATCATAACAAGGACTCTGGTGGGCGAATTTGCTCGAAGATCACGAGCATCAAATTGCCACTCTAGTAGTTATCGGAGGATGTTCTAAGTTACTAATTGTGTGCAATCGAGTATTATATCATCTAGGTGAGCAGAAATTGTATGGTGTAAAGGGAGAAAGTGAGACATTTTAAATGAAAAGTCTTTTATATTGTTTATTTCTTCACTCTTCCAACCACCATGCAAATGCTAATCCAATATGAGGTATATAATTCATTAGTTTATATAAATTGTAAGCTACTCAGGAGGTATGAAGAGTCGTGAGTGTTGTCCTGCGGTGAGTGAGGAAGAGTGCTCCTCAATGAGTGTAATAGGCGAGGCAGTGTTACAGTGAGGAAATTCTATCATTGTATTCGAATGCTCGCGATTAATCCATGCGCATATGTTCCCGCGAACGAGATATATGAAGTGTTAATAATCAGGAGTAGAGTTAAAGGGAGTAGTTTACCAGAATTGAAGAAAATATGATATGTGTGGTATACCATATAGAGCTAGAGCTGTCGGCAGGCTCACTATATATAAATAATTATTACTATATGTTTATTTTTATTAATAATAATAATGATACTGATTCATATATTAATGTATTATTTGTATCATTAACAACTGAGTTCTGGCATTATTACTACTATGGTATGTATAGTAGCAGAGTGAATATGTAATGGAGCGCGCTGCCGCTGAACTAGATATATATTAGACTATGGAGTATTATTTTTATATTAATTAGTTTATATATTTATAGTTTAGTTACTATATATTATTATTATCATTACTAATTATAATTATATATTATATTATTAATATTAATATATTACTTACTCTATTATTATATATTATCTAGCCAATTACCATGACATTATATTCTTATATGATTATCATGTAACACTCGCTACAGCATAGAAAGATTAGTATATATATGAGTAAGCGGAGGAGGAGAGAAGTATAATTGAGTCAACAGCAAGATATAGAACTGAGTGCGACTACATTATAGCATAAGTACAATAGTCTTAAAGTATTACAATAGAGTATAGCTAGAAGAAATATTAGTCAGCGACAACGCCACTAGACCTAAAAATTTTATTAGAGGTCTTAAAGACACGTGTTGTGAATCATGTTAGGCCACAGGATAGGTATATAAGATATAGCTTATGGTTGGTAAGACACTTATATGATAGATTATCCTATATGAGTCTTTACAATGTGAATTAATTATATATTTTATATTTTCTTTCTGTAAGTCTTGGTCGATGTTCTACATAATATATTTTCTACTAATACTTGAGTGGGGAGTTATATTGTAACGAATATGTAGAAGGTAATTTACCGTAACTGAAAATTATGCAAATGAAGTAGTCGGCAGTATGGGAGGAGTAGTTTTGTTCTGAATTGAGAGTAAGTATCAATATACATGTATTGGTAATATGAGATCTAAAGTGAAGAGGTGTCCCTATGTCTATGGTAAAGCTAAATAAGTTATATGACTCGTTTAATTTTTGTTTATACAGTTTTTTTCCAATAGTTAATGCAGAGATATTTTATCCTAGTATAATTTATATTTATTAATTTAAGGAATCTTGCCCTTGGACCAGTTCTGAGCTTATTATGAATAAGCACGAAGTGCGTAAATAGATGTAATACCGTAATTTAGAACTACTACCTACCTAATGTAAAACCAGTGCAGTAGATAGCAGTACGTAAGGATGAAAAATTATAGCCTCTTCTTTTGATGGTGACTAGAGATATGACTGTTTACTGATCATTAGTCGAGTTTGAGAATTTAGTGTTGACGAGTATAAATTATAAACAGGTTAACTGTTATTCTGATTAAGTAGTATTGTATATTTATGTGATTGTTTGAGATTTTCGCCTTATATTTTAATAGATTCATGAGCTTATTATACTATTACATTATATGATTATTAGAATATTAATATCCTGACTTGGCTAATAATGAGAAAATTCATTAATTACTACTTATATATATATATGTAATACATATGTGAGTCCACCTTGCGCAATGTGATAATAGGCTATGATGATGATAATTGTTAATTATTGATAGTATTAAATATGTGTATTTAATATTTTATATTTACAAGATAAGTACTTAAAAGTTTATAAAATATTTATAGAGCTGCAAGTATAACCTAGAATCAGACAAGTTTCGTATAATTCTATGTATTCAATAATCAGAACACGTGTATGATTTATTGACTTAAAATTTTATAACAAACGCTATAGGATTCATGAGAGTTTCACTTGAGGTATTATTAATTATTGGACTATCGTCAGAGCGTTGGAGCAATTGTGATAATTTGTTATTTGAGAGTTTATATGTACTAGTATAGTGAGATTATAATCTATTGTTTATGTTATTAACTCAATGGTATAATATTGATTGAATCTCAGTGGTTATCAGAGAGATAATTACTTGTTAAATATGGTTATTTATATATGCAAGTATTTGCGACATCGTTGTTACTTATCGTTTACCGGTTGTCTTATTGATCCAACACATCGCTATCGACAACAACACACAGCGAGCTAATTGTGAATTATTTTTGTAGAAGTAATTAAATTATTGTAGTGATTGTGATACTCTATTGCGGAACCGATCATTCACTCGACTTACTGTACAATGCTACACACTACTCACACGCATTCATCATCAACTGACAAATCTAAGGAGTAACTATTTGCATAGTTTCAATATGTATCCGAGGCACTGACATTAGATATAAACATAGTTATGTTTAATATTTGTCTTACTTATTTATTATTTAGAGTATCAATTCACCCAGCATAGCTGTATTCTAATAAACGATAACAGATTTTGTGAGAGATTATTCAGGATTATATACATGTTTTAAAGTATAAAGTAATTATATAAATAAGAATGGTACTGGTAAATTGGTCACCTACTATCGTATTTAACTTCTAGAAAAATGTGTTTAATATTGTATCAATTCTCATACTATAAAATCGTACCTAGATCTAGTCACTGCGAGTACAGACATATAGGAGAATTTCAAAACTAGATACTTATTCAAGCGTAAATATTATGAAATGTTTATACCTTAAATATTGTAAATCTTAAATTATATATACTACTAATGATTTATAATAGATAATAAATCTATAAGTGTTATAATACTTTAGTAATATTCATAGTGTATGAACTGATATTAATTTATTATTATGTTGAATGATTTATAGTGATATATTTGAAAATAAATACGATATATTATATTATCTAGTGTTAAAATCGATATTAAAATCAGATAGATCCGATCTTCTATGATACAGTTGAGTTAACTTTATATGGATCATGTAAATATAATATAATATATATAATATTAATAATAATATTAATTAATATAACGTATATATATATATAAATATATATAATATATAATATATTCAAGAATTTAAACAGTCCTGACACATATTAACTCTATGTCCACTGTGTAAACTTATATAAATAAATATATACACTTATGATACTATATATAGTTAATTTACAAATATTGATATAGCGTGTCATATTGATCATTATTTAGACGAATATATGATTACTTTTTATTTGAATGTATCTATACATCTGTACGATATATTATACCTAATAACTGCTTAACATTATAATTACTAAAGAGTCAATTTTGTATTTTAAAACTACAATTTATTTATAACAATTTTATTTAATTAGTACATATGCGCGCATAATGTAGTTATGAGTCTATTATTAAGTATAAAATACGTGTTTGTTTTTATTCTTGTATTGATTCTACAAGCATATGAAAAGCCTTGTAGCCCTAATTCTAACAAAACTTCAAGGATTTAGAAGATTCCACAGATTTTATGATGAGATTAGTTACAAAATGAAGAGTAGATGGAGTTCAGCTGTCAACATTATCGGATCATGGATGGAGATTTATTGAGACAGAGCCACAAATATATTTCTCATTAATGAGAGTAGTAGAGCTTTCAGAGTTTATTATTTATTAAGCTATAATGACTTATAAAATTATTATTGACTATTTCCTATTTATTTATATTACTTATTTATATAATAATTTGCTTAATATTTTTAAACAAATTCGAGATATATGTTATTAATTAATATATCATATTTTTTATTAATATACGGAGCTGATGGTAGACAGAAACTTATAGCTGTACTGAATCTCAATATAGCTTACTTATATGTGTAAAATATATATATTTACTATTATAATTATGATGTGGTATATGGTTGAGGTGGGTCCGTGACGTAAGTCAGTAGTAAATCACACAGCGCTTAGGAGACATGAGGATCCATAGACAAGTATAGAAGAATTTAGTATAGTACGTAATGTTCGAGGAAAACTAAGGAATAAGTCCTTAAGCCTTATTTTTTATCATACACCTTATGATATCCCCTTAGTATTAAGTTAGGATACTCTACCATCAGCAGTCTCACTGAAACAATTTTCCACACAACTGGTTTTTCACTGGGACACTATAGTGTTATTATAATGGCTACTAGGTTATACGATTAACGGGACCACAACTGAGTGGACATCTCGTCAAAACTGTGAGTGTTCAATTATGCTTCACACTGGACATAACTCAGCAACCACTATCCCCTTATCAAAACAATCGCCTCGTCGCTCCTATTCTTATGACTACCTTTCTTCTCGAGCTATCGTGAGCTCATACTCACATTCTCTCATTACACATGCTATATATTCCTATCCGTCACACCATGAGGAGAGCGTATTATATTATATGAGTAACACGAGACTTAATATAACTTACTTGTCTTAATCAATATATACTATATGATAAAGTGAGAATATAATATATATATAACCTTACTTATATATTATATTATCTTCATACCATATGTTATTCTCGTACTCCTTCAGTAAGGAGTCTACCCTAACTGGTACCTTACACCAGCTTTATCCAATAGATAATTGTTATAATACATATTATATATACTGTCTAATAGGAGTAATTGTATGAGACTACTACGTATATATAATATCGAGTATTTACTTATCACGATTACGACTTAATAGTATAGCTATTTATAGGGAAAATTAATAAATCTTGGTACTTTTAATATAACTTCCATTATACGTTAATCGTGAACATATATTAACAAATATTTGTATAATTAAAGCATGTAATCGCAGATTGAGTACGAACATGGTATCATCTATGATTAATCGTGTTTTAATATTATTGTTTATCAGGAATTTCAAACAAGCCTATAGGCTTATACTCAGGCGTATATAATAAATAATAAATATTAATTATTATATTTATTATATTATTATATATTTATTTTATACTAATATATTATATAATAGTGTCTGTTTAATATCAACATGTCAAAGAATATTAATGAGCGTAATAATATAATAATTTATACATAGTTTTAATATACGTTTTATAATATACTATATATATATTATAGTATTTATTATCATTTTAATATATTTAAATGCATAACTCAAATTATACTGAGTATTGTTTTGATGTGAGGATTATATAGCAGTTATATATATTTGCATTGTGACATGCAAAACTCTGCCGACATACTCTGTATGGACGCTCGATAGAGACAAACGGTATAATATACTATTTATTTTTAATTAACTCTATGTTTATTGACTTCGCTTATCGGCTATTTTCTAGAAGTTATACGGATCGGTAATGTAAATACCATCTTGATAGTTTGAACCGCGGTCTGTTATTCAGACTAAGGAGAGTCACGGAGATTTGGGTTTCTGAATGTTAATATATTGTAAGCATGCTACATCTGTGTATCCGATACTGCTCTTGATTAGAGTAAATATAACACGAATTATCATGTTTAGAGAGCAAACGTATTGATTTCTGGTAAAGCATGTTGTAAATGAACAATGAAGCTTGTTAATGAAATCATTTTTTGGGGGAAATTACAGGAGGTGTTCAAGTGGTCTGCCCTGTACTTAGATTTACATCGTTACATCACCGGTGCACTTCCAAATTCATAACCTGCTACCTCACGATGCCTCACTGAGGTGATAGTCTGATTTGTTTCAAACTACTATGATATATTTGTTACGCTGCAAATTCAGTTCCTCAGAAGATTTGCGAGTTATGTACTCAATCATTCTCTTACAAACATGCAACAAGCCAAATTACGAAGTATATCGTTAGGGGCGTGGAGGTCGGGATTTAGGATCTGCTAGGCCTACGCCAGGTACAATAGGTCCCCTTTCTCCCCTATCCATTCTTGGTCAGTTGTAGACACGATTGTTACACGAATCGCGCCCAGTACTTGGGCATCGGCTGAAACCTCCGACGCTTGACGTAACGCCATCATGTTGGACACCACATGTCTCTGCGGAGTCCGGCAAAGGGATTAGTGTCCTCGTCCATTTCGAAGACTGCAGGAAGTAACCTGTGTATCTGATAAGATAATGTGCAGGATATATCTGTTCAAAAGCGAGTGTTACCCAATAAAACGGTGTGTGATATGGACAGTACCCGCAGATAGATACCCAGCCAATTCCACCGCCAGATGTTTATTGTAAACTATTTCCGTCGACTAACTCGTGGTAACTCTGTAGAACACTAATTGCGTGCATAACGTCATCGTCCTAACTACGTCCCACATACACAGTTCACTGTTTAAGCCTGTAGAAGTAACCATCACGCTTGATCTAGCACGCCTAATCATAAGGTACATCTAGACCTATTGTGCAGTAAAGGCAAGATTCTATCGATGTTCTTATACTCACCTTAGCAGAACCACCGGCACTATTCGTCAGACTAATCTAAGAGGGTGCGAAGTCGTCTATGGTACCCAAGTCCTTGTAATCTATCCTGGTATAGTGGTTATGCTGTGAGGCTAATTCGTGCTCTTTTGCAATTACTAAGACCTTGAAAACCACAGACGACTGACCATTGAACCCATGGCATGGCCAACTGGCCGCTGTGTGCATATGTAGATATGCCAGGTGTCCGTTGAGTGACCTCATCATCAGCCCCTTTATCTTCAACGCATGATTCACTCGTATTACCGCGATCTTTCCATCAATGCACCGGGGACGAAGGTCCACTTAACCGACGGCTACTGATGCAACGACGAGCATTAACATTTTGGTGGTGGTGGGTGGTGATATTCTAGTGTGAGAGAACGTTCTTCCCTGGTATCATAGGTGTGCGTCCGTTCGGTCCATTCTTTCGTGTTTTTCTTTGTTCATTTTTTTTACTTTCGTTTTTTATTTTTTATATTTTTATTTTTTTTTATTATTTTATTTTGTTTTTTTATCGCTTTATTTGTTTTTTTTTTTTTGGTTTATTTTTTTTTGTTATTCCTTTGATTTTTCTTTCTTTGTTGTTTCGTTGTTCTCTCTATTATGATTTATTTTTTTAAGTTATATTTTTTTTATCTTTGTTATAGATAAGTTTCATTTTTAGTTGAGGTACTGGCAGATTTGCTTAGTTGGTGTCATCTATGTATTATTTGTCTTTTAGTTTTGAGATTTTAGTCTGTTTCATTTTGGTTTCAGTGTTCCTTTTTTTTACTTCATGCTCATTTTTTTATTTTATGTTTTCGTATTATGATTTATGTTTCTTGTGACTCTTATTCCACTTTCATTTACCGGTCATCACATATTGTTCTAAGTCAAGTCTAGATACTTTTTCTTCCATTATCGCACTACTGCTTTTTTCTAATATTAATGTTTGTTATATGTTTTAAGTTTTTTTAATCGTTTTTTTTTAATTGTTTCTAAATTTTTGTTATTTGTTTTGTTATGTTTTATTATGTTCGAACTTTTCGTGCCATTTAAGAAAAAGATTGCATTTGTTACAGCTAACTTGCTTCCACATGTTCTATAGAAGTTAAGGAAGTATTTTTCTGTTAGCTTTGCTTAAGACGTCAGCTTATAGCATAAAGTCTTAAGAATGTTGAGGGGTGACTATTTAGAATTTCATTATATTATTAAGATTCTAGCATCTATTAAGGTTACATATATACGTCCTTCCTATTTATTTAATATATTTTCTCATTCATTCTTCATTAATTCAATTCAGCTCATAACATTTCAACACACAGGCTTCAGATTCATTTTTGTATTTCAATTCAATGATATTTTAAGTCAAATCAATATATAATTTTAATTAAATATATAATCCAATTAATTTAAGAATCAATTTTGTCAACCAAGACTACCCTCTTATATACTTATATATCTGTTATATATTATTCTATATTATATCTTTATTTATTTTTTATTTTACTTATTCTATTTATGTACTTCTATATATATATCTACTACGTACCGAGTTAACCTTTATATCCATTATTCGTTTGCCTCAGCTTACTTTCATATATTATATATTTACTACATTTTTTTTATTGCGTTCAGCCACAAATATATACTCGTAACACATTATCATTGTATGGTTAACTGCGTGAAGAGTGTATGAATGATCCATTCGTAATCGATGCCACTACGTCGTACTGGATCAACGATGAATTGGGCAAGCTAAGTGTTTGCCACTGTTCCGAAGGACTTTAAAGTAGTACCACATTGTACGTAGTATCAGCACAAAGAACATTAATTGAGTAACCTATCGATCGGTACCTATATTAGACGCGTCCACACAAATCAAACTAGTGTACACTTCAAATTCGTCCGTACTCTCGAAAGTCACGAATAGCCTCATACAACCATATGGTATACAATTATACCACAGATAATCAATGTCTCTCGAGTACAGAATAATGTATTAGAACTATCATATCAGCTAACTACCGCTCTCCGGCAGTTCATGTCGCGCACTGATATAGATTAGAGGATATTGTATCAACCGTCTCTGTATATATAAGTATATACTATATATTATATATTTAGATATTATATATAATATACTATATTAACTATATATACTATATATATATATATAATATATATATATATTATATATATATATATATTAATATATATATATATATTATTATATATATATATATATATATATATATATTATATATAGTTATTATATAATTATAAATATATATAATATAATACTATATTAATATATCTATAATATATATATTATATATATATTAATATATTGTATATATATTATAGATATAATATTAAAGGAAGGGGTCGTTAGCCTCGTGTGTAGTGCTTAGTGAATGTTGTGTGTCTTGTGCATGTTTGCGTGAGTGTTGTGTTGAGTATTCACTATTAAGTATCCTTGCGTTATTCCCGTATAATTCCTATGTCGTACTACTATGGAGTCTATGTATAGATGAGCTGAATATGAGCACTTTATAGTAATGTAAATAGCCAATCTATATAATTGGTAACAAGGGTTAATTAACTATCTAAAAACCATATCACCTAACTACGCCACCTTAAACAAAAATAAATAACATAAAAAAATAATCTTGCGTTAATAAAGATATTTCCAGTATATTATAATACAAGCCCATCTGCATAAAAGTTATTATGTTTAATTTTATATTTTCGCACACTAATTATTTACAAATGTTAGACGAGATATTTTTTTAAAAAATATTTACTAATTATTTATTTTCAATTAGATATAACAAACTATATTTATAAATGATATTTTCATTATAGTTAGTATTAAGCCTAAGTGCTATATTACTTTTCAAGAGAGAATTTTTCACTAATGATAAATAATATAATATTAGTGTATTAATGTTATGTAAATGAATGAGATTATTTAATTATTATAATATTTAATTTTTATAATTTTATATTTTAAAAGTTAAAATTGAGAAATAGTATCTTCTAATATATTTTTTATCTTACGCACTAATTAAGATCATTTAAATTGCTTTCACCCTCTCAAGGATGAAATGGATGTCATAAATACTAAAACATTTCCTTATATATAATAATGTAAAATTCTATTTTTCCTCTTTGGCTATAAATTTACTAGAATATACTGATTTTAACTTTTGAAACTTTCCATTTTTATTTTATAAATTTAGATAGTAATTATATTCAATAAAGCTATAAAACTAATTCATTAGTAACATTTGGGAATATAATTAATATTGAAAAAATGAAGTTTTATTAATTTTATCCAATTTATTTTAATTTCACCTATTTACGTTAAACTATCTAGTACTCCATCTAACTCTGTTCTTAGAATATTATTATATATACCTTAACCAAGGCTTTATTTGATAGCCTTTTCTGCCCCACGAAGTCCTATGAGCTATATTCGCAGCAACTTTTCTCGGAGCACTCACGAGCACAGACATACAGTCATAGTGCAGTGCAGAGAGTCAATCAGTCTCCATCGAGACTATGATTCTCACCATATACAGCCAATTATAGTATAGTGCACTACAAAGTAAAAATTAATGCTCTATATATATTATATATATGTAATATATATATATATAATATATATATAAATTATATTATATTAATATAATTATATATTAATATATATGAGTATATATATATATATATATAATATTATTCATAATATATTAATATATATATATATAATATATATATAATATTAATATATATAATATATAACTATATATTTATATATATATAGTATATATTATTATATTATTATATATATATATATAATATATTATATATTTTATATCATATATTATATTTTATTTGGTTACAAAAATAAAAATAACATTTATAGGTATATTAAAATCGGGGTGATTTAAATTTTTATGGTTGTATCATATGGGAGAACACAACATATTATCATGTTCATTAATTATTATATATAAAAAGGCGTTAATATAACAATATGTTTTAATACAGTTAGCTACATTGATTAATAAAACAAAATTAAGTAAAATAAATGGACCAACTCCTACTGAGTCCATATAAATATATATTTTAAACTTAAATAATATTATTAATAATTATTTTAATTTTTCTATAATCATAACAATTATTATTTAAACATCAATCTCTATATATTAAATAACACATTATATATCACTTAATTATGGTGGTAAGCTATACTTTATACTCTATTATAATTTCAAGTGATTTTATCCTTTTGCCCCTTTATTCACATAACTTTCTAAGTCAGATGGCACTAATAAAGGTTAAATATATTTTTATTGTGGTTATTGAATTATATACATATTCAGTATTATAGGCGTCCTGTACCAATTATGACGTTGATTAATTTCTAAATAATATTTTATAAATAGAGTTTATTTATTTATATATTATATATTACATATATATATAGTAAACATCAAGAAGCATAATATAATTCAAGAACTAAAATTTATATTTTTGTATTGAGGTTTTATCATATTTCAAATATTTATCAATATCATAAATGAATAAAGTAATATAATATATTTAATATATATATATATATATTTATATATATGATTATATATATACTATAATGTTTATTAATATATAAATATAATCTTATATATATATAATATATTATTAATTATATATATATTATATAATAATATATATATTTATATATATTTATATTTATAATATTATAATAATATCATATATATATAGTATATATATATATAAAATAATATTAATATTATTAATATAATATAAAAATTTATATATATCTATATATATATTATATATATATATATATAATTATAATATATATATATATAATATATGTATATATATATCTATATATTATATATATTATAATATATTATATAATTAATATATATATATTATATATAATGTGAAAATAATTAAGTAATAATAATAATAGATATATATATAGTATAGACCGAGTAGAATAGACCTAACTAAGAATAAGTAAACTTGATTTAGAGATAAAATTTGCTCTTAAATTATAAAATTTTTAGTAAATAAAATCGAACTATTTTATATTGCTATAAAAAAATTTTTTATAATGACAATGTCAATTTCCAGTAGATAATAAAATGAGAATGACGCTCAATGATAATAACTGTACGACATACAGCTTAATATATTTATAGATACTATACATATTATCAGTTTACTCTCAATAGAGTTATCTTAAAATTGGAGGAGAGGGTAAATAGAACTGCACAATAATGAATTAACATCATAAAACCACTCATTCTCTAGATATTGAAAACATACTCTCGAGAATCTCGAATCTCTTGAGCTACTTCTGAGATAAGTATCCTGTCTATCATTAATTAATCTATCTTTCGATTAACATAAATCATAGAGATTTGATTTTTTTTTGTTATATATCATTTCTCCTCGTTTCATTAATTGTCATAAACTTTATTATAGTATCATATAAATAACAGAACAATTTTTCACAGCTCTTGTGGTTTAAGAATTTTATATAATAAAATCTCTATACACTGGCCCTCGAGCAAAAGCTGCAGACGGGAGAGCATCGCTTCGCGAGAATCATGGAGGAGACGTGCGTAAGCAAAGGGCCAAAGGCCCAGCGTGGTCAAGGAGGTAGCATAGATTTAAAGCCGTAGAAGAGCCATCAATCAATGATACATAAAACAACTCATGAGAATTTCATTGTATGGGTATATCTCTTCATTATACTTAGTGAATATATTGTGTGTGTAGCGAGTGCGACCGAATCATGTTAGCTTTCTCAAACGATCTGGATGTCATATACTAGCTATATAAGACACAATCATTAATATACTATACACTATCATCTTTAAATCACCGAGCTGAGAATTTTATACCAAGTCTCCCACCAACCAAATTTCTTGCGGAGACTTACTAAACACTTGACAATCCTCACCTTATAATTATTTACACCAACTATTCCTTTTCTCTAATAATATACTATCACCTATTCATAGTACATATCTACTATTAGGTATAAATATATACTGAAACCAACAACATATATATATCCTTAATATTTAATCTTAGTCTTCTCCATTAGCTAATCATAATCACATGATACTATACGCGTTATTTACATATCTGGCACTATGACGTGAGTAACTATACTGGGAGGCCTTGCTTGTATCTAACTACTAAATCTATAATATATGGAATTACCTGCTTTTGTCTCTGTGACCGCTGATATCTATATCACTGACTCAGTATAAGTAGTAAGGGATATGGCATAGTATAATCGTTGATATATGGGGGACCTATAGATGCATGTAGTGTTCATATTATCCATCAATCTTTTCACGTACTAAATCTTTTAATTACTATCTACCTACTCGATAATCGATTTCACGAACGTTTGACTTGGTATTTCTCTGGCCATTCAGTAGCTAGAGACAGTATTAGCTCAATATCGGGAGTTAGGAAAATATTAACTCGTTTCATCCTATATTTCACTTATCACTCCTTTGCTAAATTTTCATCTCAGCTAAGAATTGTATGTTCCATAATGATTACTCCTTTACGACTAGCAAAGCGGGCTTTATACATCAATACCAAAGTATGGCTATTACTATACTCCTTGGTATTCATCCTACTTATGACAAACTTCTGGAGCTATCTTGCCAAATAACATCTCCATAATAACAAACTTACTGTTACTTATCTTATTATCTCCTCTATATATTCGATCTGAATGGTTTGTTGCAATTCTCCCAACGAAAATTCAATAATCATCTTATCGGCCTTATCCTATTTTTCCCTTCTTAACTACATACCCTGGATTATGACTGGCATTATAATATCATATCTACTCATTCACCTCCTCAATTATCTCCTCTCAGTAGTACACATATATGCCTTTATGCCTTGTGAGTGTGACATGTGAATCTGGTTAAAATCTTGGAGGATAGATTAAACTACTACGTTCCAGAGTGAGAGAGTCTATGAACGTTAAGTGAAGGCGCGGTTTACCTGTGACAGGCACACAGTGCTACACTACCCCGAGTTTTGGTGGGAGTGTGTCAATGTCGCGCTAGGAGTAGATACGACTGCGGCATCTCGCTAGGTACGTATTAACTGAGAATAATTTCTTCTAAGGATCGTATTACCATCCAAATCGAGCGTGTAACGAGCTAGTGTACGCTGCAAGTGAGTGTTATAGTCGACGTGACGACTGTTAAGTAACTCAGACCGTATATTAGGAATAAAAAGAGAGGTAATTACTGGCTAACTCTCAATGGCGATGCCTTGCTATTTAGCCCAACCTTAACCTGCGAATCTTTGAGCCCTTATATAGCTGCTTAGTCACTAGTAATTCTCATCTATATGAATTCTTTGAAACACTCTTACCCAAACTTCATCATGATTCTTAAGTAATATAAATCTGGAATTACTAGTCATTCACAGTATTCTTTCCGATCGCCAGTACGGCTTATTCTAGCGCTAAAAGAGGTAATTATCTGGCTACATATATACTTAATGACTATATTATTAATACTAGAATTTATACGTAGTTTTATCTACGCTATAACGAGAATCAAACGGCGAGTACGTTGCCCTGTGGGCCGCGTGACTCATATCCAAAGCATTTGATACCGGGTACATATACGGCAACTGTTACATAGAGCTTACATCATATAACTTACCAATTCCCTTAAGTGAGGATTCTCACAATTCACTATCTTCATTTGGCTTTACTGTATGTCTAGTTTTCTTTCAAATTCGCTGAGCAAGAGTATGCTGAGGAAGCTGCGAGTAGGCAGGATAAAGTGGTGCGCCAACACTCTTCTTAATTCTATATCCATACAACTTATTCACAATGCTCAATCATAAGACCCTTGCTCCTCTAAAGCACTAACCGCGATTCGTGTCTGCTATATTTTCACTAACTACTTATTTTTATATCATACTCACTAACATACTATGCACAGTATACTCTCACGCAATCGTATCATCTAATTCATCTGAGTCATTCTGCGAGTTATGCACCGCATGGGAGTCGCATATAGCTATGCGAAACTAGGCTTTTATTCTTTCCTATTAGCTCTAATAATTTCATATACCAGCACACCCCATCTTATATCTGTATTCTAGAATTGGCCCTCTCGTCTATAACTCTCCTTGCAGAGCATATATCTAATTTCTCACTAGATCCGGAGCGAATGTAATCTTATTCCTGTTGATTAGTGCGTATGCATGCATAAGAAACCTAATCGTGGAAACACTGGTATATTCTTTTTTATTGGAGATCTATAACTTCTTACAAAGTCAACTCTTCTTCCACTCACCACCCTCTCATAGGACTTATAGTTATATTTACAATCTATCTATATATACGAGAGACATTTTTCTCTCGATCTGCGCGCGAATGAAAACGCACAATCAGTAAGTATAACATTATAACCATCTACGGTAGCCTTCTAACATAAATAATACTATAAAAATGTTTGAAAGAACCTCACATCACAACGGTTGCATTAGCTATTATATATATATAGACGGCCTCAAAGATAACTTGGAGATATCTGTTATAGAACTGCGAAACTTATTTTTTCCTTATGCACTCATTGCCCTTCCAATATACAGGCTCAAATACTCTCAGCTACCTTGAATTGAGTATCTAGCCTCATAATCTGGGAGTGGATGTCTATCTGGTTATTCCCGAGGCTTTTGAGGGTTAGGGGTCGAGTCAAAGTAATACCAAATATGAGGACTTATTAAACATTAGGTTCCTGTTACTATAATCTCACAGATGTCAATCACCTATTTGATCTTGCCTATACTTATATGGTACGACGCGATTACACGGTACTTATTATCTCTTTTCTATAGGTTATACTTATAATAATTTAATATATATATATAATATTTATATATATATATTATATATATACTTATTATATATATACTATATATAGCAAGCGGTCAGGTGCTCACGAGGAGATGACTTTATTAATCATATCGCTAGTAACCTCCACCTTTTATTATGATCGAGACTGCTCAGATAGTAAATAGGGTGCTGTGTCGCACATTAAGAGAGTTTGTGTGTATCTATGATATGTTTATAATGGATAAAACTGCCATAAGCTAGTTCGACATATAATAGAGCGGTTGACTTCTATTATCCTAATTGCCTAACATACTAAGTTCTGTGGAATTACTCATCCATCTTCTTGATAAATTTTTGGCGCTTCACTGAGTGCGTAAGATAGTTATTAATCTCTGCGCCACTACACTTACAATCTCTCGACTACTATTTATATTCAAACTATACGCGCGATGCACGATGGAAAGGGAGAGAGATGAGAAGATATGAGTAAGTTAGGAGAAATAATAATACAAGCAGGTATATATACATGAGAACAGATTCCGACTAAACTATGTAAATAGAATTCCATTCATCTAATCATAGAAATTCACGTTAACATCGTAAAGATCTAGGAATAGTACATACTCTCGTACAGCTCGAACTCATCCTGAGCCAGTATCACGCTACTCATATCAATCTATCTAAAATCTACTTATAGCTTCAGACAACTAGTCACACCTGATCACCTACTATTCTTTTTAATTCACTACGACGTTCGAAATCGAGTTCTGAGCATTATTACGAGTTGTAGCAGGGTAAATCGTCGAAACAGAAAACAATATTATTAAATATTACTACTTCGTGATGATCCTTGTTCAGTCTGCACGTTTGAATCACCATCATATATCAATTGAAAATAGATGCACTAAGATGTATATCTCGTGCGAACGTAGCTTGTTTCGACCAAAGCATTAGAATGAGTACAATCGTAGAACGCGATGGAAGTGAGCATAATTTGGAGATTACCAGCGATCTTCAACTAATCTTTTTCTCGCCCCAAAATAACATCTATTCAGGATGTCCCTTTTCTCGGTCCTTTGAGCGCCATTCAAAGAGAGAGAGAGAGAGCATAGAGAGCACGAGAAGAGAGAGAGAGATGACCAGCAGAGAGAGAAAGAGGAGAGACAGAGAGAAAGAGAGCCACTCGGATGGAGAGAGCGAGGATGAGAGGAGAGACGAACGAGAGCAGCACCACGAGCCACGAGGATGAAATGAAGAGAGGAGAGGACAGGAACGAGAGGACGACCGATAATCAAGGAGGCGGATGAGGAGCCCTTGATCATGAAGTCGATGGGAGGCACGAGCTAGAGAGAGACGATAAGGGAAAAGAGAAAAGAGAAAGGAAGGTATGTATGAGTAGAAGAGACCGCGAAGGATCTGAGATAGAGAAAGAACATACCGCAAAGAGTCTACTAGAGAGAAGAGTAAGAGGAGCAGGGCCCTAGAGCAAGCCATAGTGTGATGTAGGAGTTTTCAGAGAGAGAGACGATATTTGTATGAGTGGATGATTATGGATAAGGAGCCAAGGATGTTAAGTATTGTCATATTCTAGAGAAGAGGGGAGAAAGAGGAGAGAGAAGAACGGAGTGAGAAAGCAGGTCAGAGAAATGAAAGGAAGTAAGGGAGAGATGAGAGAAGAAAGAGATGATGAGAGGAGAGTGGACGATAGAGAAGAAGAAGAAGGGAGAAGTTTCAGTAGAAGTGAGATCTGTAAAAAGAGATTGGAAAATATTTCACAGAAGGGTTCGAGACTACAACACCCGGAATTCTATTCCAGAGAGAGTCAGTGGAGAATCGAAGAGATGAGGAAAGGAGAGTAGTTAAGACGAGAGAAGGAGCAAAAGTAGCTTAAGAAGTAAAAGAAGGGAGCAGAATAGGAAGAGAAGTTGGAAAGAATAGAGAGGAGCGAATCATCGGCATGAAGAGTGAATGTGAGTGATGTGCAGGTGAGAAGATCATTAATGGAAAAAGTAGGAATAAAGTAGTGATAACACAGATCCCCGAGGAACACCAACTATGGACAGAAAAGGGAAAAAAGTAATACCCGCGTCCGATCATACAGCCGATATTGACGCCATTTGAATAGAAAACTCAGACAAAGTGCAAAGAGAAAAGCCGAAGAAGCCCAAGGAATGAGCTTGGAGAGCAAGTAACGAGTGCCATACCTTACGAAATGATTGGATAAGTACGCACCCCCACCAGGCGAAGTCTCCCGTAGTTCCTAAAGACGGAAAAACCTAGTAAAATTCAGTAAAAATACCGGCAAGTTATAATGGCCAGTATCCTCTGAGCGCTGAAAGCCGTACGGCCGATCGGAAAGAAGGAATGAGATTCCAGATATCTAAGAAATGAGAGTTGGGAAGAGTTTCAAAGGATCTGATAGAATACAGCAAGAGTAGTCTAATAATGAGCGGCCCTAGAGGTTATTTCGGGCACGGATTCAGAGAGCAGTATGCTGCGTTGTCCTTATTTTCGGAATAGGTTGGACATGGGCGTGCTTCCAACATCTGATGGAAAGTGTTTAGTATTGAACATAGGAAATAGAGGTCGGACGAGAGTGGCGGAATACGCACGGAGAGCGACACCGCGCGCGTACAAAACTCAAGAGGGGAGGACGCCGCCAGGCCAACCATACGTAGGCGATCCTAGACGTTCATACTACTAGATTTCAGTAGACCCAGCACCCGTTCCAAGATTAATCACAGGCAAAGGCATAGGAACACCTGGAGAGAGAAGAAGGAGGAGGATGAGGAATGCCGAATTCGTCCAGGGTTGAGTTAGAAGGAAATAGGAGGCCGAAGATTGGCCTTTTCAGTTGGGAATTAGCAACAGAACCATCAGATCGAATAAGAGAAAAGACGATTTACAGAAAAGTTGTTAGAGATGTGTTTGGCAAGATGCCAGAAAGATTTGTCAGTAGGAGAACCAAGAGGTTAGCGCACTTTTCGTTTTGATGAAAGCCCGCTTTGTCGTAGTCGAAGAGTATCCCTTGCAACGATTTCTTAGCTGAATGAAAATTAGCAGAGTGATAGGAGAACGAGAATTTTCCACGTCCCGATGCCGCACTGTCTCTAGCTGAAATGGCCAGCAGAATCAAGCAACGTTCGAGAAATCGATTATGAAGGAAGAGAAAGATTTAAAGGAGAAAGAAGAAGTATTGAACCTGCTCATCCCATCAAGATTAAGCAGCTCCACCTTTCGGCAGAAGTCAAAGCGTCACCAGAGACAAAGCAGTAATTCCAATTTATAGTTAGCGTAGAACAACGCAAGGCCCCCCATCAAGCCCCGATCAGTGCCAGATAAAAACCGCGGTAGGCCAGGATGAAAGCTGTTGGAGGAAGTATTAAAAATTAGGAAAATAGTAAGTTTGTGGTCAGATTTACCGAGATAGGAGCGAAGGCTGGTGTATTTATAAGAAAAGGAATAGTGGTGAAACATAGGTCAGTGTGTGTTCAAGAATTGGTTTTGGAACAATCCGGAATGTGTGGGGTTCTGTAAGTAGTTATGCACCAGATCGTTGAGAATGCTAAATGATCGGCCTCCTCCCCACCTAAATCAGTATGAGAGACCCAACCATTCAGTGTTGTGTACATTTGAAGTCCCCTAAATAGAGGATCCCCGGTACTTTGGAATGAAGAAGATATCGACAATCTCGTGAGAGTAGTAAGATATTCAAAGAAGGCCGTGTAAATCTGTTCTGTATAGAACATAGCAGAGCACAAGATTATTATGTAGAAGGAAGAAAGCTTTTAAGCCACAGAACATCGAAGTTAGGATTCGAGATTCTCGAGACTTGTTCAGGAGTGTTTATGTTTCACATAGGCATCTATTCCACCCTGCAGACATTTAAAATTATGAAATAATATATATATATATATATATATATAATATATATTTATATTATTAATAGTTATATGATTATATATATATATATATTATATATTATATATATATAATTATAATATATATATTATATATATATATAATATTTATATTTATATATAATATACATATATATATATATAATATATATATATAATATATATATATATATATATTATAATATAATATATAATATATATATATATATATATATAATATTATATATATTATAATATATATATATTATTATATATATATATAATATTATATTATAATATATATATTTATATATATATATATAAAATATATATATATAAAATATTATATATATATATAATATATATTATATATATAATTATATATATATATATATATATATGATATATATATAGAGTACATATATATAAATATATATATATATATATATTATATATATATATATATATATTAATATAATAATATATATATATATATATATAATTAATATATGATAATATAATATATAAATATTATATATATAGTATATATGATATTTATATATATTCTATATATATAATATATATTTATATAAATATTATATATATATATATAATTAATATAATGATATACTATATTTTATATATATTAGTAAATTATACTATATATAAATATAAGTATTATATAAATAATACTATATGATATAATATATATTAATTATATATTATATATATATATTATTATATATTATATATATATATAATATATCATATATATATATATAATATAATATATTATAATATATATATATATATATATTTATTAATATATATATATATATTATATATAATAATATAAATTGAAAGAATTTCTCGACTTTTTATCTTGTTTGGTCAAAAGTTCGAAAAGACTTGGGTCATGAAAAGCTCAAAACCTTGTGTTAAGGAATACTATATATAATTCTAAAGACAGGTTAGATGGCCAGATATGTTACAAGTGATATAAATGAAAAATGTGATTAATTCACTGACTTAATCAGTCCAATGTTACAAATTAGTTTTTATACTTTAATTGCATATATCTAAATTTTATAAAAAAAATGGAAATCAAAATATATTCTAGTTAATTTATAGCCAAAGAGGAAAGAATTTTTACTTTCTTTATTTACTAGAAATGTTTTATTAGTAATTTTACCATTAAATTATATTAATCCTTTTAAAGTGAAAAAAAATTAAGATTAAATTCATTTTTACTTTTGTATTAAATTTAAATTAATTTTTACATTCTCATTTATTTCAAAAAATATTTTAAAAGGTGATATCAGTGAAAATCTTGAAGAAAATGCAACTAGGCCTACTAATAATCGAAACATATATATATATTATTTTTTCAAAATTAGTATTTTTAAAATAATTTTCAAATTTTGAAAATAATAGCGAATAATTAAAAAAAAAAATCAACAACTTCTCAGATGGGCTTTTTTTGGTTTATTAAGTAAGATTTTTTTTTGTTTATTGTTTTGAGGTGCAGCTTCGTTGGTTTGGTTTTTTATGTTATACCGCTGCAAGTTTAGTAGATTGGCCTTTTAACTCTATATAGTCAAGATTCAGCTCCATAATCCATGGGGTTTACGAACAGGAAATACGGGCAAATAATTAGAAGTACTGTGATCTTTCCACACACACACAACACACACGACACACACACACCAACAACTATGATATTATGATATATATATATAAATATATATATATAATATATATATATATATATATATATATTATATATATATATATAATTATAATATATATATATATATTATATATATAAGTATATATATATAATATATTATACTATAATAGGATATATATATATAATATATTATATATATATATATATATATAACATGGGTGATTCAAACCTCTTGCGGACATACTCGAAGGGCTGATAGGCAAACGTATAAGGAATCATTTTATTGTAAAGTACCTAATTGTTGTATGAACATTTTCGTACGCAGGATTATTTTTGAGGGGTTATTTTTTCTGAGGGGTCTGAATCTTTCAGAGTGCCGATTTTTAGTTAACTCATTTTAATGTCTCTTTGAGTGGTGCGGACATGTGTGTTACTTCTTAACGTCTTCGGAAACACGTGGGGCAAATACACTTTACCTGCCTCAATTTCATCGTTGGACTCAATAACAATCGTAGGCATCGATTACTCGAATGGATCACTACACTCTTCCGAGTTAACCAACATGTAATGTGTTACCGGTGTGCGAACGGG
>JABUQX010021772.1:0-5000 GCA_015478945.1 Trachelipus rathkii
GAGATAGAATGAGTGCTGTGAATCGACATATGCGAAAAATGGTTTAGTGTTTGCTGAAGACATTTAATACTTACTATTCTTTCCAAAGGGTATTTTTGAATCTTAGAGAGATATATAGCAACGTAACCAACTTTGAATTCCTATGTTCGCTGATCGAGATTGGATGAATTAATAGTATTGTAAAATACCAACTTATTATATTTTATGTATTTATCTATGTTTTTAATGTATTTACTTTTTTAACTGCTTTTCAAATGAAAATTTATTTATTGTATTTATAAATACGGTAAGTGATACTTTGTTGTTTACTGTCTCTTCGTATGTTTGATTTATGTTGACTACATGTGGATTTGGATGATTGCTGTTTATTCGTTGCTGTGTGTTGTGTGTGTGTGTGGTGTGGTGGGGAGTGGTGGTTTGTGTGTGTGTGTGTGTTGTGTGTGTGTTTGTGTGTTTGTTTGTGTGTGTGTGTTTGTGTGTGTGGTGGTGTGTGTTTGTGTTGTGTGTGTGTGTGGTGGTTGTGTGGGTTATTGGTTGTGTGTTGTGTTGTGTGTGGGTGGGTGGTTGTTGTGGTGTTGTGTGTTGGTGGTGTGTGTGGGTTGTGTGTGTGGTGGTGTGTGTGTGTGTGTGTAGTGTGGTGTGTTGTGTCAGGTGTGTGTGTGGTGGTGTGTTGTTGTCGTGTGTGTGTTGGTGTTGGTGTGTGTGTGTGTGTGTGTGTGTGGTGTGTGTGTGTGTGGTGTGGTCTGTGTTGTGTGTGTGTGTGTGTGTGTGTGGTCTGTGTGTGTGTGGTTGTGTGTGTTGTGTGTGTTGTGTTGTGTGTGTGTGTGTGTGTGTTGTGTGTGTGTGTGTGTGTGTGTGTGTGTGCGTGTGTGTGTGTGTGGTGTGTGTGTGTGTGTTGTGTGTGCTGTGTGTTGCGCGTGTGTGTGTGTCGTGTGTGTGTGTGTGTGTCGTGTTGTGTGTGGTGTGTGTGTGTGTGTGTGTGTGTGTTGTTGTGTGTGGTGTGTGTGTGTGTGTGTGGTGTGTGTTGTGTTGTGTGGTGTGGTGTGTTTTAAGTATGTAATGTTCATTAGTTTAGGGTTTACAGAGTAGTGAAAACTTTATTCTCTGTTTGTCTTTACCTGTCAGTGTTGAGGTTATTATGGCTGGTGTGGAGGTACGGTTTGCTAAAATTTTTTGGGCGTTAGAATTATTAACTGATGTTAATGTAAAATTAACATTGTCATGTTGGACGAATATTTTGATAAAGCATGGAAATTGGAATGGTGTTTATTTTTGTGAGTTTTTGTTAGTACTACTGTGTAATGTGGATCTTTGTTGTAACGTTAGCTTGTTTATTCTTACCTAAGATGTGGCAGGTTTGTCGGTTGTGTATTATATTCTTAGTTCATGTTACATCATTTTAGCTTTTATTAATGTGAAAACTTGTTACGTTAGCAATACTTTCAACCCGCGTCTATATGATAATTACAAACAAGTCTATACGTAAATTTAAGTTAAATATTAACCATGTCAGTGTAAATTAAACATTGTTTATGTTAGAGACTATGCTTGACGCAAGTGTGAATAAGTTACGTTTTTGGAATTGCTATGTTAAGTTTACTTTACTGCTGTTCAGGTGTGAAACTTGTTTAATGTTGACCGCTTTATTCTCCTGTTTAAAGATGAGTTAAGTTTTGTCGTTTGACATATTTTCTTACTTCAGATGAATCTAAGTAAGCTTATTAATAGTGAAACTTTGTTACGTCAGCATATATTGTCTGATCTTTGTATAAAAGAACTTGATTTTTATGTTATGTTATCCACAAATACGTATCCGAAATGTGGACTTTAAGTCAATCGACGATCAGATAGATGCACAGCGAGTGTAGGAGGAGGGTGATATGGAAGGGAGGCTGATGGTGCTTGATTTAGTGATTTACTGCTTTAGGGTATGTATAAAACGTAAATTTGTAAGTTATAAAGATAAAAAAGTGTAAGAATTTTATTTATTTATTATTTTTTTTTTTCTGATGGTTCTGAAACATTATTCTCGAAATCTACAGATCCAATAACCTATATAAAGAACAAATATTGTATCATTACACAATCGTTTATATAACCTTGGTGCACCCTGCAGTGGCTGCTCTCAGCACCGATGTTTCTGTGCCTACTCCCGTCAGACTCCCTCCTCTCCTTCATTTGTTCTTCTTCCTCCTCCTTCTCCTCCTCTTCCTTTTTCTTCCTCTTTTTGCATTTCAATGCATTTCTTCTTCTTTTTTTCAGGAAGGGACCCCCTCCGGTGGGGGTCCATGGACTCCGAAACCGAACCCCACTCCGACTCCGTCTCTCCGAATCCGACTCCCACTCCGTCTCCGACTCCGAATCCTATATCCAGTCTCTGAGTTGGCCATAGTCTTCTACGTCAATTTTTAATGTTTGAAGGGGGGCAGCGCTCCCCCCCTTACGGGGGAACGCAGAGAAACGTAATCTCCTCTCCGAACGAGATTACGTCATCATAAAACTCACATCCAAATTTAGCTCCGATACGTTAAGCCTAACGTGTTTTCCAGGACGTAACTTTGACCTTGGCGCTAAAGGGGCACATCTCCCTTAGGGGTGACCGTACGGTCACCAAAGATCCGCTGTGGGATCGATTGTACACCTTCAATGAGAACATATACCATCATTTTGAAAAGCGATAACGTTGAATCTTGTCTAACTTTCCATTGGTCAGAGAGAGGTAGGTAGTTTCGGACTTCCAGAACCGGATGCGAAGAAGAAACCCCGGCGGAAATAATGCAAAGTCGGAATGCGTAAAAAAACGATCCCTGTGCATCAGGGATCGTTTTTCTGACTCGCTAGAGTTCGATTTCCTTCGGAATCGATACCTTCGCGTAATATTAATAATAAGTGTGTATTGTGTATGCGCATTTGCGTCGCTTGTGACGTTAGAGGTGTCTTCTCTTCTGACGAGACTTACGTGGTCATCACTTGTGGTTCGTCGTGATGCCTAACTCTCTGTTAGCTAACTCATTCTGGGTTTGAAAGCCAAAGAGGATGATAGAACCGCGGGGCGTAGCGCTACGCTCTCGGGGTGACCCCCTTCTATATACATCCTACAGACTTGAAATTACACGGATTCGTCCTTACCTCCATATATAGATTATTATTTCCCACGTTTCAGATCCTAGTATCTCTAGTCCTTTTCAAATATATCTGGGAAAAGGCTGGTATCGGTCATAACGGGTTGAGTCGATTCTTAACGTTATATTATGTTTATATATTTATTGGTTTATATATTTATTATTTGTTTTGTTAGTATTTAGTTAGTTATATATAGTATTGTATTTTGGGTTGAGGATATATGAGGTATTTAGTATGATATAGTATTAGTATTGTTATATATATATATTATTATGTATGTCAATTATACTAGTTATTAGTATTATAATATATATATATAGTGTATAGTATTGTATATATCTATATATATTATATATAGTATAAATAGTATTTTTATATATATAATATATTAATATATATTGTTTGTGTGTGTGTGTGTGTGTGTGTATGAACAGTTAGTGTCCAGATTTTGGTTCTTATTAAGTAGTCCATTGTTGGAAGAAAAACTGACGGGTGAGACATTTGATATTCTTTCTCTTGACTGGAGTGCAAACGAATATGTTTATCACCCAATACAAACAACTGTTAACATACAACAAAATATTCTAACCTTACAGAAATAAATGAAAGCCTAGAATAACTATTTTAAAACTTTTATGGGAGTTCAAATAATCTATCTAATCATATCTCCTCCTTTCAGTCTAGTTAAGCTTCCAAGTAAATGTACTCTCAGTATTGAGTATAATCCTTCTCCTCCAAGAAAATTATAAAATATCTTACATATTTTCCTCTCTGTGACTTCGCCAATTCTTTTATATCTATGGTTGGGTCTAGATCTCTAGGAAGTGAGAGCCTTACATTAGTTTGTGAATGGAAATAAATTATTATTATGTACTGTGTAGCGCCGAAACATTATATTTTCTTATCCACGGGAGATATTCCCACTTCTTCAGCTCCTTGGGTTTTATAATTTTGTATTTGCAATAGCCACAGTATGTACTGTCCTGTTAGTTCTAAGTCTGACACTGTCACTGCAGACAATGATCGAACCTCCTTCCTTAGGTATACCTCTAAACTTATGCACATTATTCAACAATGGCATAATGTTCTTGTGGTCTTCCACTGATGACATTGACTATTCTCGTGTTAGAGGTGTTTATTATTAAGCAAATTTAGGTATTTTTGAGGCGCCTTTAAAAATTATTTCATTTCTGATCATTTGCTTGCTTTTTATACTGGAATAATGTTGCTTTCCCTTGTAAGTAGTTTGCAGACAGACATCTGTGGTGGCTCCATCAAAAGATTTTTACGCTTTGTCGACTCTCCTCCTGTTATCGCTAACTTTCTTCAATCCCTTTCATACTGTAGCATCACTATCCTTATACTATGGTTTTTCCAGTTGAACAATTTTTCAGAATCTAGCCATACACCTCCTCCTTTTGGCGAGAGTTCTGTGCGACACACGTACACTTGACACGCGGTTTGTTCTTTTGGGAGAGTTCGTGCGACACGATACGAGACGTGGGACATAGTCTCATCCTTTATATGTTCAACTCTTACCAGAGATGTACCCACTATGTTCACTATTACATGCACTCCACTGATAAATTCTGGAACACATATATCGAGAAATGTTGGCCTTGGAGTTGAATCTTATGAATTTTCTTACAACAATAGTGAACTTCATGTAGACCTTCGATCCATGCCCACAAAGAGAGTAAAAAAAATTGTCAGCAAATTTCTTTTTCATTATAATTTAATGTTTATTGCTTAGTCATTGTTATTATTAAATTAATTTTCTTTCCGGTTGTGTATTAAGCTTAAATAAATTAGAAAGTTATACAAGATTATTATTATTGTTTCAGTCTTAGTGGAGCAACAAGTAGCCTTTCCATAGA
>JABUQX010021772.1:10000-12500 GCA_015478945.1 Trachelipus rathkii
TCCGTGTGGTGCACGGTTAACATCTGGGGTTACTGGGCGCGTTGTTCAGGGGGAGGCTAACCCGAGGCCATAACCACGGCCCACTGGTACGGTGTGGGGTTTAGGGGACGTATTACTGGCTCGGTGCTCGAATCTATTGTGATTGTGCATGCAGTCATGTACACCCATCATTTATGATTTTATTATCTTTCACCTTATTTTGTAGCACCGTAATTTGTTTATACTTTATTGGCTTTATTATTATGGTGCTTATTTATTGCGAAGCTGTTGTTTAATTGGTGTCTTTCTTTATGATTACACAGAAAATACTAAATACGTTATTAAAGAAAGAAGAGCACCGTCATCCTTCAGGTCCCTCACCTGACCCTCCCCTGGCCAATATGCCAGATACCATCAAGGACCATAAAGTCCTAGCTATCTCGCATCACAGCGATGAATCGCCAGGTGGGCTCACTCTACTCCAGGTGCTCAATCGAGCTGCGTCCAACATACTGTTGGTTCCCGTCAACTTCCCTCGATTCTCAATGTTCTTCGTCCATCTTTACAGATGGTCCACCGGGCACCCTGCCTGAGAAGAATTATAGTACTTTAAAAAAAAGCAATGCTCTAGATACTATCCTTCACATCGATGATCCTTGCGCGACCATTATGGGGAATAATTCCATTGGCTAAGGCGGCAACATGAATGCAGAGTTCTATCCTCTCTGCTTTGCAATTTTTGGGAGACGTTCCTGTCGTATCAACAAAATATGGCCAACCTTGAGCTCTGCACCCTTCAGAATCTTGACCAGCGTCAAGCCAGGCGAAATTTTAAGGGGGAGGGCGGAGAGTTCTCACGGTCTTGTCTTACGCTTCCACCCAGTTGACTCCCTCACAGCCTGCTAGTGTTCTCACGTCGCCAGTGAGGGCTTGTGCGGCAACGCCTTTTTTAGACCCCAGACTTAACCACTATGATGAATCTTACATGTACTAAACTAGTAAGAGAGTGGAATACATCTCCTTAATTTTCCCAACTATCTTTGACATGCACACTTTATAACACCATGCATCGGAGCTTGTCGGCCTTTGAATAGGTTCTTCTCTACTTGATATAAAAATAATCAAAAGTGGAGAAAATAATTAAAGTTTCAGATTTTACCAGTAAAGCAAATAAAAGAATAAACATGCTGTTCAAATCTGGTGTCAGAAAGCTGAAAAAGAGAAAATGAAACTAGACATATGGTCATACAACCTCCACAAAAGTGGAGATATTGGATTAGAGTTCTGAGCAGGGTCTATTATAATAGCGATAGTAAGAGAGATGCCGCAGTTCGACGGTAAGAAGTGGAAAAAATAGTCGGAATATAGGTACTTAAGGTGAATTGCACCCGGATACTAAATAAATTTGAAGACCTATGTGCAAAATTACAAAATATATTGCTTGCAAAGGGTGAACGACACCAATAAAGCAATTTTTCCAAAAGAGCTTCAAAGAAATTATTTCTCTTGCAGTTGGGTGTTCTAAGATCACAATAAAATAAAGTTTGAGTTTTTTTTTTCGATGTTATGCGAAGTGCCAAGACAGTATGCAGTTAAGCCTTAAAAACAATTTCTGAGAATCGTAGAAGGAACGTAGCAATTCGATATGAAAACGCGAGACTTCCCCTGAACCCCATTAATTCCTGAAGCTTGCTTGCATAGAATAGCAGGAGAACTAGCAGAGTTAAACCAAGAATTTTTTGAGTGTTAGTCGAAAAGCATAGAATGCGTCTCAATGCTAGAGGAAGTCTCATCCGTTATGATCTATTTAAGGTTAGTCGTGATAATACAACTGCAAGTTCAACTATTTTGTGCCAAAAAACTCTTCGCTGAAGGCAGTGACCATTCCTATATTGGAGATGGAGACCATAAGGTAGACCAAAAAACCTGTGGGAAGAAATAATTTATCGATATTAGGGGAATGGGTGGAGATAATATACTCGATGCCTCCTACCCCCACCATCCCTCCCTAACTTTTAATACTTGAAAGTATTCTTCGGGTAAAATTAAAAGTACAACGGAGGTGCCTCTCTCTGTCACGGTTTAATAATCATCTTCCCTCGCTATTTCTATCCACCTCGATCTTCACCTCATCCACTATCCTCCTAGCTCTATCATTGCATCAAATTAGGATAAATAAATGATAAAAACAAATATTTATTTGTATAAAATCTATACTTAAGTGATTCTAAATTAACACAAAATTTGTACAAACAAAACTATTAAAATAATAAGCACTTATCACACAAGATTTTAATAAATAGAAACACGTAAACACTCGTGAGATTATAAAAAAAAAAAAAAATTTCTACAGCAAGGTTCTTTACCTTTTACGGTCATATGCTTAAAATACTATTTTTAATAGTTTTTCTTAACGAATTTTAAACTATTTAATTTTCATGAACTACCGTTCCTTTCTATTTTTATAAATAAAAGATTCTATAAAATCTTAATAAATAAACTTAACCCTAACTGTGTAAAT
>JABUQX010021772.1:17500-30980 GCA_015478945.1 Trachelipus rathkii
ATATATATATATAATAATATATATATATAATATATAATATAGTATATATACTATATATATTAGTATTATTAAATATATATATAGAAATCCCCTTGAGAGTGGGGAAAAGAATTTTCCCAGAACGATTCGTTCTGCCGTGTTATAGACAGAAGCAACACAAAAGGACATGGTAGCTGTGAATTGCGGTCCTCGCGTATCACTTATTTATCGCTACCTACGAATTTTTGGGACATGTTTGAGCACCCTACCCTCACCCCAGTTCTGGGGAATCAAAGGACAGCTGCCGATGAAGATATTTTTATTTGTGTAAATTTTTCGAAAACGAAGAGAAACTCATTGAAGATTTAATATATATTATATATATATAAAATACTTACTATATATATAGTATATATATATATTATATATATATATATATATATACTATATATATAGTAACATAAAGATATATATATATATTAATATATATATATATATATATATATATATACTATATATATCCGTAATATATATATATATATTATATATATATTTATTATATACTATAGTATATAAATATATTATATTCCAATTATGTTACATGCAATCCATCATAAACATCAAACACACCAACTCACCACACACCACCACACACACACATATAATTATATAAATCATTTCTTATAGTTTCTCTATTTACAAAAAATGTACAAAAATAAAAATACTTTTAACGAAATTTCTGGAAATAAAAATATTTTTAGTAAAAAATTTTGAATATATATAACTCAACTATAAAAACATTTAAAATTTCAAAGAAATTAATATAATATATATATTATATATATAATAATATATATATATTTATATGATATAATATATTATTATATATATATAATATATTTAATATCAATAAATACCACACACAAACACAAATATAAATATAACATATAAATATATATATATATATAATTTTTTACACTAACACACCATATTTATATCTATATATCTATATATATAACATATTTAAAATATAAGTATATATATATATATAATATATATAGTTGCATGTGCAAAACACGAAATCATTTTTTTAAGAAACTTTCTTTTACATGAGCAATTAGTAAAATAATATACCTAATGTAATTTTTTTTTTTTTTTTTTTTTTAGGAAAAAACTGTCCAAAACCTATCAACTATATATATATATATATATATAAATAAAATACACAATATAATATAATATATAACCATATTATATAATATATATATATAATACTATATATATATCATATTATATATCACTAATATATATAATACCAATAGTAATAATATATATATATATATCATATAAATATATACCCGTGATAATATTATAACTATAGTAATATAATATATTATAATTATATATATATATATATCTATATATATTATATATATATACAAAACACACACAACACATACTTATATAATATATATAATACTAATACTTTTAATTAATAATTAATATATTATATATAATCAATAAAATGTACATTTTTTATGAATTTTGCATTTGTTATTCCGAATATAGGAAGATGGATAAAATAAAATGTCATGCAATGTACTTTAAACGACTAATGGCAAAATAAGTGCGTTCTCTAACCTTAAATGTCAATTAAGCATATGAATAAGGTAATATTATTATTATGCAGGAAATACAAATTGTTAAATAAATCAACCGTGTTTGGAACGCTGCTTGTCAAGCAAATGAAAATGCAATATAAAAATTATTACATAAATAAACCATGTTTGGAATAATGTTTGCCAAGCAAGTTAAGATGCAGTATAAAAATTATTACATAATGGAATGTTGTTTGTCAAACAAATTATAATGCAGTATAAAAATTGCTAGATAAATACACCATGTTTGGAATGTTGCTTGTCAGACAAATGCAATAACAAAATTAGTATGGCCAGTAAAAGAAAATGAGAGAATAAAAAATAAACTAGCAAAAGATTAAAATTATTAAAAAGCTTATTTTGGCACTTGATCTGAGGCACATAAATAAAGTGTATATTTTCACTTTAATTTGTGCTTCAATAATACGAAAATAATGCTAGGATGAAGCCGGTCAACCAAGTATGTGGTATGTACCAGTATGTGGGATTTACCATATTAATTTAAATATCATAGCCTCGTGTAAAATAGATAGCATAACAATATTTCCCTTGCACGGTGTTTTTCTCATTTCAAACAACCAAAATTGAAAAAAAGCAAATTTTGCACATTTCCTCTAATAACTAAATTGGTTCATACCTTTTCTAGGTAAAGAGCTGTTGGCGACTTTTTGGGAGGCTCGTACGAATATAAAAATATGGAAGCCATAACAAAGGCTGTTCCTACCACAAACTCGATCGAAATGGTAAAGTTGAAAATAAAAACTGAAAAAACAGTAGACAAAACAATAGCTAAAGAGGTGGCAAATCCTTTGAGAATGTTGTCGGCATATTTGACTACCATTGCCACCAATAAACCTCCAACTGCATTAAGAACAATCAAATATATTATGTATGAATCATAGGCATAAAAAAATCCCTTTGTCGTTATACTATTCCAATCATTCGCTAGAGCAGTTAAAACTCCCAAAGGTACTGAGAGCAATGATAACTGAACGTTTCGAACCCAAATCGAAACGTCGGAGCCTTTAAGAATTTTTTCAAAATAGATTCCTGCAAAACCAGAGCAGCAACAAGCAGCTATAGCAGCTACACAACCAAGAATCCTGTTTTGATTCTCGCTTCCTGAAGTACCACCAGCAGCGGAAAGTTGTACCATTGCTACTCCAGCTGTCAACATAACCAAAGCAATCCACTGAACTGGTTTTAATTTTCTACCTAGAATAAGAACAGCAAACATAGCAGTTGTAAGGATCTTCATCTGATAAGTTACCTACAGAAAAGAAAAATTATATTAGAGGTCATATAAATGATTTAGATTCTAACAAAATGTTCGATATCTATGTCAATTTCGATGTCTAAATTAGCAATTTTATCAAAAACTGCTACTTTTTTTTTACATTTATAAAGCATGTTCAAATAAATTAATAGAATTAATATAATTTTATTTGGTTATCAACTCTGACAATTTAAAATTTCATATTTCATAAAATTTCAATTTTAGTGAACATTCAAAACTTCTTAGTTCAGGTATTTTTTATTTTTTTTTAACTAAAACAAATAATTACTAATGTTCTAAAATTAATCAGTAATGGTTATAAACATATTAGGAAAAAAGTAAAATTAAAAAAGTTATTTAATTGAAATATTTTTTATTTTTTAAGTTCCTGTACAGGTGCAAACACTGCTCACTGCAAAGCGGCTATACTAGTGTAAAACCAACACTAGGGTCTGCACCTAGACATAGCGAAATATAATGTCAATATAGACTTGTTAACATCTTATGGAGTAAATTCAGTTCCCTTAAGAACACAAAAATTACGTTCGAACGAAAGTGCAGAAATTCAGCTAGGATGTAGGAAAGACGATTCCCAATAAGAAATAGAGAATATAGCAAAAAAGTATCTACTACTTGGTGTCGCTAATGCGGGGCAGTCAATCAAGAGGTGGTGGACAGAGAGGTATTTCGACTTGGCAAAACGGACAGGATGAGGAATTTTCCCTCAACATGAGGTATCTATGAGTCAAATTAGTGTAGCTAATTCCGGGTCGTGTCAGTGTTACCTCCCGTTGTAGGCACAGGTGAACCGGGAGAAACCAACTTTTCACGAAGAGCTTTACCAAACGGAGTTTAGCAATGGGCAGATCTTCACTCCAACAGTCTTGAAACCACTTTTGATGGGAGACTAGTAATCAGTTGTGGGAAGAAGTTTCATTCGGGAGTTCTTGAGGGAGGTGCGCTTTGCCGGGCTTACGGGAGACCTTGCCTAACTGCTGCCCCATCAGCTCGCTAACTACCAGCTATCCTCACGAGAGGGAACCTAATAGAACTGCAAAACTTTCTTTCGGGCATAGAGTCTGGACAGGAAACGTTGAATGAAGGAAACAGCTGGAGGAGGGACTATGACAGACGATATAAGAAGATATCTTCTTCTAAAGTGAACTGGCATAGATGAAGATAAGAAACAATTGGTTTTAGCCAGTTGTGGAAAAGAGGCAATTTCTTTCGAAGTGATAAAAACGATGTTGATAAGAATATTTCCTAAGGAAGTAACAGCATTGAAGAAAGAAAAGAAACAGAAGGGGAATGGTGTAATAGACCACTTAAGGAGGAAAGAATACAAGGAAGAAAAAACCCTACGAGGTTCAGTAAAGTAACGAGGTGTGTAATATGCGGAATATCATTACGCACAAGCATGCCCAAAGAAATAGAACAATAAAGGAAGAAATTTTACAGTATTTGGAGAAAGTGAAATCAAAAAAGAAAGTAAGAATAATGAAGAAGAGAAAGTAGGCTAATTCGGAGTAAAGGAAGATGAAGTATACGAAGACATAGGAATTATAAATTTTTAATTAAAACTGAAGTGATTAGAGGAGATATACCATAGTTGATAGGTAGAGAAACCATGGAAAGTTTGAAGATGAGTGTTGATATGGGAAATAAAAGTTATTTTTTGAGTGTTTCAAGATCTAGAAATAAAACATAGACAAGGCAAACAACAAAAACATATTAATAAGTTCATAAAAGGATCAAAAAAGGAAAATGTTTAGTTTGGAAGGTTTGAGAAAAACTGGATAAATAACCCAGAGGGAAGGAAGAGAAAATTATGGAAATTACATCTTCAATTTGGACACGGGTATTGGAATAGGATATTACAATTTATGAAGGATTACAACTTAGGAAGGATTTAAGTGAATTGGAAGGGAGCAAATTTCTGAAAATGCTGGATATGGCTATTCACTACTGTCAAGGTTCTTGGTTAAAAAATAAAAAAGGTAGAGATCGCCGAGAAAATATTGGAGATGGATAAGTATTTTTGGAGCACCGGGGGAGTTACTGTCTGACAACAGATTGGAATTTCAAAACGAGGAGGTAAAAGTTTTGGTTGAGAGGTTTAACATAAGACTTTTGAGAACTCCAGCTGAGAGCCCTTGGAGCTGTGGGATTTGTGAAAAAATGATGGGTCTTATTAAAAGATTCAATGAGAAAACTGAAAGAGGAAGGAGTTACAAAAAGTCCCAATGCAAACAGGTTAAGTGAAAACTGCTGCAAAGCTACTTCCTCTTTTCATATCCTTGTATTAAGAAACGTACCCAAAAGATTTTAGGTTGTGAAAAAGAAATATAATGCGGAACAGCAACTCCACTACAGTACCTGCTCACCAAAGGAGTGTGCAAAAGTCATTACAGTGTGGATAAATATAAATTATGAAAATTATAAATAAATTCACAACTACAACTCAACTGATAAATTACGGCTACTACTACTTCTAGTAGTAGTAGTAGTAGTTGTAATAATAATAATTTTTGCAACAGGCGGATGATAGGGTTAATAGGGAAGCTTTATGGCAGGTGTTAGTGATATATACTGTTGGTGGTAGGCTTCTGAATGGAATCAAAAGTATGCATGACGATAGTGAAGCGTGTGTAAGAATAAATGGTGTCAATGGTGATTGGTTTAGGATTAATAGCGGAGTGAGACAGGGTTGTGTTATGTCTCCTTGGTTATTTAATTTGTATATGGATGGGGTTATGAAAGAATTCGAGGCGGGGATGGCAGGAAATGGTGTTAGAATGATGGAGAATGGAGATGAGTGGAGGGTGCCCTACCTATTATATGCGGATGATTTGGTTCTGTGTGGCGAATCTGGAGAGGATTGGTAGAGAGATTTGGGAGGGTGTGTAAAAGGAGGGACTTGAAAGTAAACGTGGATAAGAGTAAGGTTATGGTTGTGAGTGAGGACAGTCCTCAGTGTGGTTATGTTAGATGGTGAGCAGCTGGAACAAGTGTCTGAGTTTAAATATTTAGGGTATATGTTGGATGAGAAGGGAACGGACGATGCAGTGTGTAGTAGGAAAGTTGTGAATGGCAGGAAGGTGGCTGGTGCAATTAAATCGTTGGTGAATGTAAAGGGACTAAGTCTTGAGTGCGCTAGAGTCTTACATGAGGGTATGTTGTTACCTGTGCTATTGTATGGTAGTGAGACTATGGTCTGGAATAAGAAGTATAGATCTAAAGTTCAATGTGTTCAGATGGACAATCTTAGGGGCATGCTAGGTGTGAGAAGAATTAATAAAATGAGGAATGAACGTATTAGAGATGTGTGGTGTGGAGAAAGGGGTAAATGAGAGAATAAATGAAAGTATGTTGAGATGGTTTGGTCATGTGGAAAGGATGAATGATAGTCGGTTGGTTAAGCGGATGTATAGTGGTGAGTGTGTTGGGAACCGACCGGCTGGGAGACCGAAGAGAAATTGGATTGAGTCGGTGAACGAATGTCTGAAGGAGAGAAATGTGAGTTTGGTAGAGGCGAGAAGAAAGGTGTATAACAGGAGTGAATGGCGGGGGATTGTGAGGGGGTATGGTTGTGGCCCACCTGGGCCAAGGGATGAACCCTTACACTGACGATCTACCATAGTGAGGGTCCATCGCTGTCCATGAAGCTCTAGGGTGGATTTTCTGACTGCGACGAGTTCTCACTAATTAATGGTACAGAGGGGCGGTAAGGCTGGGCTTTCTTTTCGACTTTTGTCATGTTCTTCTACTGCTTTTCTTTTCCGATGCATGTAACGCACCTTACTCCCATTCTTGGGAAAATAGAAGGAAGATGAAGAAGAAGAAAATAATAATAATAATAATAATAATAATAATAATAATAATAATAATAATAATAATAATAATAATAATAATAATAATAATAATAATAATAATAATAACAATAATAATAATATTACCTGATAAGTAGCAGCATCTAAATTTGAAGCGGAGACATACAACAAGTTATTTTGCACCAAATAAATGAAGGACGGAACGGCTACTTTCAGGGTATCCAGTTTTTGGTTCCAAATTTGAGTTTGAAGGGAAACAATAAGGGTATTGCTATATATATATATATATATATATATATATATATATATATATATATATATATATATATATATATATATATATATATATATATATATATATATATATATATATAAATATATATATATACCTATACTATACTTCTGCCCCTGGCCCACCTATATATATATATATTCTTTCTTTCTTTATCTTCCTCTTTGCCCCAAGACTGGGGTAAGGTGCGTGTCATGCATCGGAAAAGAAAAGCAGAAGCAGTAGAAGAATACGACAAAAGTCAAAGGAAAGCCAGCCTTACCGCCCTCTGTACCATTAATTAGTGAGAACTCGTCACAGACAGAAAATCCACCCTAGAACGCTTCATAGGACCGCGACGGACCCTCAATATGGTAAATCGTCTGTAGGTGTTCATCCCTTGGCCCAGGTGGGCCACAACCATGCCCCATACAAAACCCTTGCCATTCACTCCTATTATGCACCTTTATTCTCGCCTCTGCCAAACCAAAATTTCTCTCTCTTTCAGACATTTTCGTTCCACCAAACTCCGTCTCCTTTTTTTCTTCAGTCTCCCCAGCCGGTCGGTTCCCAACACACTAGCCACTATACATCCGCTTAACCAACCGACTACCACTCATCCTTTCCACATGACTAAACCATCTCAGCACTTTTTCATTTATTATAGGCTTTGCCCTATACACCAATTTATTTTTTAGTATCTACGAATGTAAATCCAATGCAAAGATTTAAAAGCATGCTTATATATATATATATATATATATATATATATATATATATATATATATATATATATATATATATATATATATATAGATTTGTTTTTAATTATATAACAAAGAATAAATATTTGTTTGTTATATATATATATATATATATATATATATATATAACTAACTGCTATATATATATATATATATATATATATATAAGCTATATATAATGTTTAATTACCTTTTTAAATTCTAGAAAAAAAATAAAACAAAAAAATTTCCAACTTTTAAATGTCAGTTAGATTTCTACATTTAGAATAATAATAATAATAATAATAATAATAATAATAATAATAATAATAATAATAATAATAATAATAATAATAATAATAATAATAATAATAATAATAATAATAAAAATAATAATAATAATTTTTTAGCTGTATTTATCTTTTAAATATAATAATTTATTTATTTCGTGCGCGATTTAATATTACTTTTTAAAGTTTGAAAAGTCTGGGGTTTGCTAAATGGCGAGCTGAAAGGAAATGTTTCCTGTAACCGGAGCCACTGGAGCAAGCCGCAAAGTGGCAGCCCAAGTCATCCGCCACAGCACCAGGTACGATAATCACATCAGATGTATTGGGTCCGTGTTTGAGAACGATTGGCGGATCGGTAAGGTGTTTACGAGAGATTTTCCGAGAGGCCTTGTAAACAAAATCTAAGGATACAAAGAAAAACAATAAACACACAACTACGGAAGTATTGTCTCCTGGTTCTCCTGCTGATCCGCCGAATGAGCTGCTGCAGCTTTAAAGAATATCAGATTGGACTGGGTATATTCCCAGGAACACCTAAGTGTTGCAGAGCGACTGCATAACTTAGAACGGGGGATACTGGCCCGGCCGTCGCAAGTGCTGTATCTTTAAAAAATTGGAAAGCTTCCATTGGCATTAGAAATATTTCTCGTGCAGGTAACAAGGGCATCTACGCAATCTGCTAGAACAGGGTCCAGTCAGGACGGTCATATTTCCATTGACAACGATGACTGAGATGAGCTGGGGAACAAGGAAATGATGAGGAGTGGATAGTGATTACTCCCACAGAATAAAGTTGATCTCTCCCAAAGAAACCTATCCATGAGAAGAGCAGAACAAAATGAGACATCCACGCAAATTGAGGAACGAGTGTCAAAGTGTTCACAAGTTGTCTTTGTTCAGACACTTCAGAGAATATTTTTGTGAGCATTAATAAACAGCCACTCCACGATCGGTGATGCGTGGATTTCAGCATGACATTCTACACGGATTAGAGGTGTCCCTTCTGGGTATCCACGTTTGGCAAGGTTGCGGGTCATATCGTGGGAGAAAGGAGGCCGTTTACCCTCGGGGAAGGAGGTGCACTTATCGGAGTAGGTCGAGGGCCCAATTGCGGTTCCAAGGCAGGTTAGTCGGAGCGGTAACGGATGTTGAGAGGATATTCCTTTTGAAATAGTTGGGTAAAGTGTCGTCATAGGGGCGTAAGATAATTTTTCTCTGGGTAACAATGTCACCTCTCGGCGATCAACCTTAAGGAGAGTGTAATATTCCACAACCTGTTGCTCAAGCGTATAAGAAGAGCAATGAGTGGAGGAGGAAGAGTGACAACCTTTGCATCTCGGACAGCATGATGGAAGGTCACAGGGAGAGAGATGTTCACCACCGCAGCACGAGCAAATTGGGTGAGGATATCAGCAATAGTTTTGTGTCCGATTTTTTGGCATCGGAAACACCTTCTAGGGCGAGGTATATACGGGCGTACATCATAAATAGCCTAACTTTACTTTAGTAGGTGGAAATGACGTACCGAAATGAAAATAATTAGAGTCTGGCAACATTGGTGGCATACATAGATTTCAGTTTCAAGTGATGTAAGATGTCGTCTGGGTCTTCTTTCTGTATCTCGTGAAAATATGGCACCTTTGAGGTATTTTTGATTGAGTCCGGGGTGGAAAAGATGGAAATGTTATCCAGTGAATAAAGATTTTCTAGTGTAGTGCTCTGACTCTGTGAAGCAGCACGTCCAAAGAGGGAGCTATTATCATTGGCGTCACATCTGGGTCAGCCGTTCAGAGGGCATATTCCAAAGCCTCACTTAGTTTGAGAGGACTTTACGCTGTCAGTTGAAGGGACATTGAGAACTTAAGTAAAAATAGAGTGGAAATCGAGCATTACTCGAAATTCCCAGAGGCCTGATGGGAGAACGAAAGCCATGTGGGTTAGTGAGCAGTAGTACGTCGGGAGATTGAGTTTCTGGACAACGGCATCACCTGAGGGCCTCCATGGGGAGAGACAGTAGGAGCCAGAGAGTGGTGGTGACCAGCTTCACACCAACGGGTGTGGTTCTTTGAGAGGGAATCAATGTGTCCGCAATATGGTGAAGAGTAGCAAACGGTATGGAGGATTAGAGGATCTCCACATCATCGGAGCTCCTGCGAGTTCCTGGTGTAGATGCCGGGGAAGGGGAGGGTAGGGAGCCTGTCAATAAATACGCTTTTCCTTAGAGCGTATTTTTGGATTTAGACTAACCAAAGGGAAAAATTTACTTATCTAGTCTTAACACCGCAATATACATAAACAAAAATATCAATGCAACCAATGAAAAGTAGAAAATAACTCACCATGGGAAGCAGCCACCTCATGACCAGAGCTCAAAATGGTAGTAAGTATGGAAATTGGAGTGAGGGGTAATTAACTGGGAAAAGGGTGAGGATTAAGAAAGGTAGGCATAAAATACAATAATAATAATAATAATAATAATAATAATAATAATAATAATAATAATAATGTTGGAAGAAAAGAAAAAGGATTATGCAGGGAGTAGTAGGAAAGTTGTGAATGGTAGGAAGATAGCTGGTGCAATTAAATCCTTGGTGAATGCAAAGGGACTAAGTTTTGAGAGCGCTAGGGTTCTGCATGAGGGTATGTTGCTACCGGTGTTAATGTATTGTATTGAAACCATGGTATGGAATTAGAGGTATAGATCTATCGTCCAGACTGCTCAGATGGATAATCTTAGGGGCTTGTTAGGTGGGAGAAGAATTGATAAAATAAGGAATGAACATGTTAGGAAGTTGTGTAGTGTAAAGAAAGGAGTGAATGAGAGAATATATGAGTGTATTAAGATGGTTTGGTCATAAGGAAAGGATGAATGATAGTCGGTTCATTAAGAGTATGTATGGTGATGAGTGTGGCGGGAATCGACATGCTGGGAAACACGAGAAAAAGTGGATTGAGTCAGGGTGTCTTAGCGAAAGGAATGAGAGTTAGGCAGAGGCGAGAAGAAAGGTGGATAATAGGAAAGAATGGCGGGATTTTGTGAGGGGGTATGGTTGTTGGCGGGGTTTTGTGAGGGGGCATGGTTGTTGGCCTGGCCCAAGGGATGAACTCGCATTTACGAGATACAGTGGGGGTTAAACTTGGTGTTGTGAAGCCCTAGGGTGCATTTTTTCTGCGACAGGAAAGAACTTAATGTATTTTTTTTTTACTTACGTTTTACTTATGTTGTTTTACTTATGTTAGGTTTTACTTATGTTACTTATGTCTACTTGATTAACTATTGTTTCCAGTATATGTTATTTCCCTTGCCACCGATCTGGGGTCAAAGAGAAGTATAAAGAAAGAATGAAAGAGAATAATAATAATAATAATAATAATAATAATAATAATAATAATAATAATAATAATAATAATAATAATAATAATAATAATAATAATAATAATAATAATAATAATAAAAATAATAATAATAATAATAATATTATTACTATTATTATTATTATTATTATTATTATTATTATTATTATTATTATTATTATTATTATTATCATCATCATTTAGGGACATCCTAGCTAACAGTGTATGTTGCTATTATGACAAGGGTAACCACACCAGGAACGTCTAATCTGGAAGAAAAAAAGTCTTCAGTATGTTTGTGTGGTGAATGTCAAAAGTAGAGTAAATAAATAATCTTCTATCCGAAGCGAAAAGAAAAGATGGTATTCTTCTTATTAAATTCTGAACCATCACAGAACTTCACAATTTCACTTACAACTTTTACACGAGTCCGAGTCTAAATTACTACTACCACTAATAATAATAATAATAATGATAATAATAATAATAATAATAATAATAATAATAATAATAATAATATTTTTTTTTTTTTTTTTTTTTACAGAGATAACACCATCACTCACGGGCAGAGCCCTAATCAAGGAGAGTTGTACTCATAACGTCCGAGCAGGACAGGCCAAACTCAAAAAGGGAAAAGCTTACATTCTCCCACCCGACCAGTTGCGAACCTGGGACCCTCGCTTTGGGGAGTGCTCTAACACTGAGCTATCGGGCGCTTTTATATAAATAAATAAATATATTTAAAAAAAATATATATACATATATACATATACACATACACATATACATACATATACATATATACATATACATATATATATACATATATATATATATATATATATATATATATACACATACATACACACACATATACACATACATATATACACATATATACATATACATACACATATACACATATATACATACATACATATACATAACCTAAATACATATACACATACACAATATATATATACAAATATAAAAAATATCACTACTATTATTAATACTATCACTATCATTACTATCATTATCACTACTATCACTGCACTATGTTTTAATATTAATATTGTTATGCCTACACAATATTTCCAATATATTAACATTATTTACCACTATTCACTATATTAAAAATTTTCATTAACTAATATTACACTGTATTATTATTATCATTATCACCACAATCACTGTTATTACTATTAGTATGTTTGCTATATATATTTCACTATATATTAATATTATTTACCACTATTCACCATATTAAAAAAATTATCATTAACATTATTATTATTTATCATTATCACCAAAATCACTGTTATTACTATTAGTATGTTAAACGATATATCACCACCATTCGCGGAAAGATAAATGTGATAGGAGGGGTTTTCAGCCCCTTGCTACCAGTGGAAGAGAATTTGAAAATTTACTTCATATGACTCGACGATAGACTTGGGAAACGCAGCTCCACCTTCTGCAATTTAGTGTTTTAAATTTCTTCTTTATAATTTTATATTTGTATTTAACACGGTATTTAATTAACCAAAATAGCCAAAAGAAATGATTTGAAAATTTTGCTGCTCCTCCAACCCAGATTATAAATGAAATAAATTTAAATGTTTAAAATTTTACATTTTTAAAATCCAAAATCGAAATTTTATTTTTCTTTGAAATTTCTAGCCACCATCTTTCTCTCTCTCTCTCTTCTCTTAAAATATTCCAATAAAATCTTCAGTAGATTCCCAGATGACTTCATCTCTTCAATAAATCGCCTCTGACTATCCTCCTCCTTCTTCTTTCCAATCTCTCTCTCTCTCTTCTGGTCCCTCTGTATTTCGCCTCCCCTCTGGTTTCCACTGAGTCCACATTCGACGACGGTCGAATCATATTTAATATACTCTTAATATCTATAAGATATAACTATATCTTTAAATATAATTAAAAAAAATTATCTTGCAAAATTCTTCAAACTCTGATATACCATTTATATATATCCGGTAATTATATATATATATATATATATATATATATATATATATATATATATATATATATATATATATATATATATATATA